>PVJS01010444.1:37063-48089 GCA_004027185.1 Glis glis | reverse complement strand
CTTTAACCCAAACCATAATACTTTCATTATTCTTTTTTTAAATTCTGTGCCAGGGATCAAATCCAGGGTCTTGTTTATGTTAGGCAAGTCTCTACCACTGAGTTACATCTTCAGTCCTAAAACACATAGTACTTTTCTGTCATTATTTCTACATTAGTTTTCAGTATTGTGGTTATGTTGCTGTTATTGATCAAGTTAAAATATGATAACCAACCATGGATCCTAAGAATAGATGTGTCATATCAGGAAACTAGAGCTCAACATAAGAATTTAATGATTAATACTGAGTCATATATCTATAAGAGGAATAATAAAGTATCAATTGAAAAAATGATTGGTTACTCTAATGTTGAGTTCAAAAGGTTGATGTCCATTGAAGCACATATAATTCTCTCATTTTGAATTAATCAAACATGAATCATTAAGATTTTTTTCACTCATTTTATGTTCGAATTTTTATAAAAGAACTGGAAAGAGTGAGAGCTATGTACACTCCCCCCCCCTCCATCACCTTAACCATCTCAGAAATGAAGCACGCTGCTTAACTATAGTCCAGTGCATGCCACATCTCTAGAGCTGTCTGTTTAAACAGAGTGGTCTTGATTTTTCTTCATAGACAGTGGGCCACTTCATACTTCCTGATAGGCAAATGTCTTGAAATGAGGAAGGGGAAAAGAAAAATTAAATTGTTTGTAGCCCACAAAGGATTAGTCCTAAAGGTTGGATATAATCAAGGAGACTGATAAATCTTTTCTCGGAGGAAAATGAATAGCCTTAAACCACTTTATCACTAAAATTTAATGAAAATAAATTGATTAAGCTATAAAGTCAGAAAGATGGGAAAGATAATAACAACATAAGGCTAAGGAAAGCAAAATAAATAAAATAAATTAATGAATTAGAGAAGAAAATGCATTAATGGTAAAAATGTTTTGTAAATTGTCATAAAGTATAAAACAATGATTATTTTCATTTAAAGAGAAAAGGCAAAAATGAATACACTATATCAGATATGCCAATAGGGAAATAACCACAGACATTCAGACAATTTATGCTTAATATAGAGAAGATTTTAATCAATTCTAGGCAGAGATTTAAAATCCACAATGAAAAGGATAATTTTGTCATAAAATATAAAGGACCAAAGACGTAGAATCTAAACAAACTATTATCAAATAAAATTTAATAATTCTTTACAGAGAAAATGAAGGCAGGACAGAAGGAAGGGTTAAAAGGAACTATTCTTCCTCCAAACCAAACAAACAAAACAAAACAAAATAGATCCAGATAATACATTCATGTCTAATTGCTAGCATAAATATAAAAAAGTTTAAACTTTAAGCCAGAAAAAATAGAGAAATGTTTTGGTATAAAATATTATATTAAATATCATATTAACATATGCCACCAAAATTATATAGCATTTTTATTTATATATACTGATTTAAAAATATGGGGTGTGGGAATATTAAATAGGCAATTTTTAAAATTATGATGAGAAACATAAAAGAATATTTCAAAATATATAGTTTTCTTATATTAAAAGCATAATGTGATAAGGACCACATTCTCCTAGAATTATATTCTGTACATTTAATATCACTAATTAGTAGGAGAAAAAACAAGCAGAGATTGGGCTTCCATTTATGGCCAGTATGGAACCCTGTGGTCAAGGGAAACTGGGTAAAATGTAAAGGGGCTGTTTTCAGACATTGGATAGCAGGCAATGTAGGTGCAATCTATTAGAACATAAAAATAACGTAAACCCCAAGTCCACCGGTTTTCTGAGATAATTTTCATTTTCATACTAGCACAGGGAGATGTGTGTGTGTGTGTGTGTGTGTGTGTGTGTGTGTGTGTCTGTGTGTGTGTGTGTGCATGTGCGGTACTGGATTTTGAACTCAGGGCATTCTACCTACAAGCTACACACACACACAGCCCTTTTTTTGGTAATTTTTGATTTTTGAAACAGGATCTCACTAAGTTGTTGAGGGCTGTGCTAAGTTGGTAAGGCTAGTTTCGAACCTGCAATCCTCCTCTCTCAGCCTCCGAAGTACTGGACTTACAAGTGTTCTTTGCCATGCCTGGCTGCCCAGGGAGTTTTGTACAGTCTTTCTCAGAATACAAGATTGATATGCAGAAATCAATTTCATCTCATTATCAGCAGACTATTGGAAAGTAAATTGCCAAGAAGAAAAGTATATATTTAACAAAACATGCTGTCCACTGATAACTGCAAAACACTGACAAAGAAAGCAAAACAATGCACATAAACAGAGATATGCCATTTTGTTAATTATTAAGTATAATTTAAAGTTTTCCTCAAAGCAATTCATAGATTTAGTGTGATCCCAAAGAAACCAGAACAGGCTTTCCTTAGAAACTGATATGCTGATTTTAGAATTTATATGGAAATGAGAATAGTCTAGAATAACCAAAATAATATCGAAAAAGATCACGTTGGAGATTTACTTTACTAGAATACTTGCTACAAACAAGAGTAAACAATATGATGGATTATTGGAGTAGAAATAGATATATATTTTAAAGCAACAGAATAGAGTTTCCAAAGTAGGTCCTTACCTACATGGGCAAATGATTTTCAATAAAGGTGCTGAAATAATTAAGTTTGATAGATCATCCATATGATGTATGGTGCTGGGATGTTTGAATATCCATATTAAAAATTAGAAACATCAATTCTTACCTCACAGCATAAATTAAAGTTAAAGCAAATCATAGGTATAAATGTAAAAATTAATAATAGTATAAAACTTTGAAACAAAAACATTAGACATTCTTGCATCACTGAGGAAAGCAAAAATTTCATGTATGGAGCTCAGTAAAATGTGAATCATAAAAATAACATGATAAGTTGACCTTTATTAAAACTGAAAACTCTGCTCTTCAAGGACAGTATTAAGACAGTGTGAAAAGACAAAGCACAGACTGGAAAATAATGTGTTCAACACATATGCACACACATATGTATATATACAAATATTTTTTTCAGGGGTGTTCGTATTTGTTTGGGTAAGGTCTGTTGTGAGTATATAGATTTAATTGAAAAGGAGAGATGAATATGTGCTTCTTTTATTACCCGAGTGCCTTTGCCAGGGAGAAGGAATTAGAAGAGTATCTTCACACACACACACACACACACACACACACACACACATACACACACACACAATTTTCCCTAACTCCATAATTACACAAACCCATTTAAAAAAACAAGGAAGTGAATTAAACAGGCACATTACAAATAAATATACACAAACTGCCAATAAGTGTATAATAAGAAACAAACCATGATTAGCCTTAAGAGAAATAGGATAAAATGCATGTGGATACCTCTAAACACTCATATGATATGAAGTGTTGGTGAGGATGTGGAGTAACTGAAACTCTTATGGTCGGTGGATATTTACAATGGTTCAACCAATTTTAAAAAGTTTTGTAGTTTCTTAAAGTGTTAATATGCACTTTCATGTAATAGAAAAATTACACTGTTAAGTGGAAGAGAAATGAAAACATGTCTAGACAAAGACTTGTTCATATCTATTTAGAGAAACTCTATTCCTAATCATCCCAAACTGGGGACAATACAAATAAAAAGCACCAACCAATGAATGAATAAACAAATCATGATAAACCATGCAATGAACTCCCGCTCAGAAATAAAAAGAAATGAACTACTAATAGACACATTCACATGATCAATCTAAAATTCAGTATGAGGAGCAAACGAATCCAGACACAAATGAGCACATCTGTATCAATTCCTTAAGGTGAAACACTAGAAAAGACCAATTAAATCTTAAATGATAGAGAACAGAGCAGCAGTTGCCTGGGGCTGGAGGTGGGTGGGGATTGACTGAGAAGGGAATTGAAAACTCTTTCAAGGGCTCACTATGCTGCCCAGGCTGAGCTCCATCTCCTGATCCTCCAGCCTCAGCCTCCTGAGCAGCGGGGATTACAGGTGTGCATCACCATGTGCAGCTTAACATTCTTCCTATCTTAAATGTGGTGGTGGTTACATAGGTAGAGCCCATGAAACAATTAAATTAAAATTATTATATTTTATATAAATTATAACCCAATGAAGTAAATTTTAAACGTTAGATATGTTTTGGAACGGAACAAAGGGATTTTAAAGTTGATATGAATATAAAGTGAAGATAATCAGGAAATCAATTGAAAAGGAGGTAAAAATAAAGAAGAGGCAACTGATAGTATAAGATACTTCACAGCCATAGTAATTATAGCAGTTTGAAGCAATATATCACTGGACAGAATAGGGAGACAGGCTTTCAGCAATGTTTCTATAAATAATTGAATGAACATGAAAATCTTACAGATAATATATATAGACCAAATTTCAGAATTAGATTTTGAGTTGTCTTAGTTTGTTCAGGAAAAAAACAAATTCAAAAACATGTCTAGTACCTAGAAAAGACTCTGTCACCAAGAGATATATTCAGAGTACATCTGTGCTCACTAAGAAACAAATCCGCATAAACCAGGGATTACTTGCACAATCTGCATTATAATCAGGAAGCATTTTTTAAATATCTGTATAATATGCTGAAACTAAATTGATGCAATTATTATTTTTGTTCTATTTAAACATTTTTCTTAGTCTGAGACAATAGTGTAGTAATATTTCAAAAAGTAAGTGGAACACAGATTCCTCAGTTTTCCTTTGTAAAAGCAATGTTACTTTTTGGGAGGAAGATATATAATTTCTTTTAACATTAATGAACAGTATATGCTATGCAAAGAGGTAAAAATCATTTTGAACTATGCATACTTCAAAGATGACTTATGCTATAAGAATGTTCTGGGGGGACTGGAGAGAGGTGCCTACCTAAATATGCAGGATTTAAAGATAAAACGAAGTAAACTAAATTCCAAATTTCAAAATGCATCCAAAACCAAAATGCAGCCTGGCTCAGTAGAACATGTTTATAATCCCTGTACTTGGGAGGTTAAGACAGGAAGATTGCAGGTTCCAGGCTCAGCAACTTAGTGAGACTCTGTTTCATAATAAAGAAATAACAAGGTCTGGGGGTGTAGATCAGAGGTTGGATGCCCCTGGGTTCAAGCTCCAAAAAATAAATAAAATAAAAAAGCATATTATTTGTCTTGGTTATTGTAACTTAAGAAAGATTCATGGTGAAGAGAACTGAGTGGCTGATCCTGGTGAGAGACAAAGGCACTTGACTCCAGGGGTTCAAGCACACATCTCTAGGCTACACAGGTATCACCTCTGGGCTTTGAACATACGAGACACACTCCTGCCTTAGAATCTGTGCACTTTCTGATCTCTCTACCTGTGACACTCTTCAACACAGACACACAGATTTTATTTTTACATTCAGTCAAATATTTACCTGCTCAGAAAGGCCTTTCCTGGTTACCCTATCTAAAACCACAACCAGCCCAACACTATCATCACAGCCGCCACACATAAATTTCCTTAGCACTGTAGAAGGATGATCTGGAAGAATTTTATAGACAGATAGATAGGTAGTTTTGTGGATATATACATACATTTGATTCTATATACCTAGATATTATTTTTGCCATTTTATTTTCTGTCTCTCTTTCAGAATACCCTTGTTAGCACAGAGATGCTTTCGTGTATAATCACTGTGCTGTCCCCATTACCTATGATGATGTATACATAATGGTACTCAATAAATGTTCATCGAATGACCGAATAATCCAATGAATTATTGACTGGAGAATGAATATCAGGAACAGGAATTGAGGTTTAAAATTGTACAATTTGGGAAGAAAATACAAATAACAGTCACTTACTACTACTCTACCCAGAGAACTCACCCCAATATTTTGAAAGTGGTAAATTTGAGTTTAATAGAGTTTGTATTGCATGCAAGAACAGGATCTACCTGAAGGTACCTTAATAAAGTTTTTGATAAATGAAGGAGGACAATGCATGATGGGCTTTAATAGAAATTGGTGTTTGTCATAAATAAAGCTAATTTTTGAATTGTTACCAAAATAGATGTTCCTCCCACTATAAAACAACATCTGATGCTACTAAAGTAAGTTGACACTTGGAGTAAATGGGGCATGATGCCCTAGCATGACAAATCCAATTAATTATATATTCAACAAAATTGTCTACTTTTAATAAATAACATATCTAAGCATTAATAGGAATTAGACTGGCATTGTTTTTCAAGAGGTACGCTAAAGTGACCATATTCCGAGTTCTAGAATTTGACTTTAGTTGTTCCTTATGTTCTTCTCAGGGTAAGGAGTCTTGATATCTGAAATGTGTGCAAAAAATGAAGTATAAATACTTATTTTTAATGTATACTGAATTTTCAGCAGTTGAAATCACCATGACAATTGTAGAAATATATACAATTCTATATGTGGGAGAGGTACAGATATGCACAAAAAATTGGTCACTACTTTGAAAAAGTATATCACCAATGACACTAGTGCCCATGCTCATCAAATCCCCCACTATAAATGCCAGCATCTCCTTCATATTCATTGGAATCCTCTTCATGGTGATATAGATGCAAATGACTGACATTTTGCCATCATGCCCAGGAATTTATGTATTAAACTGTATAATAATATTATAAATTACTTTTCTTTATTTCTTCTTTCACATTTTAATTGATATTATACATTATAATATTATCATATTATATTGTTGGATTTTTAAATATGTGAATAAGAAGATAATATTGCCTATGAATTTCATATTAGCCTACTAAATGGAAAAATATGGCTAGCACATGGTATTAGCAGGCATTTTACATTTTGCCAATCTGATGTGGGTGCGATATTTTCTTTCAATTTTCATTTTCCTGATAACATTCAGGTTAACATCTTTTTATATCTTTAGTGGGTATATTTTTTTCTTTATGCCATGTGTTCAATTTTTTGAGTCATGTATGTTTTTTTTAACTGATTTCCTAAGTTATTAATATATGCCAAAGAGCAATAATTTTTCACTTAGATGCATTTAAATATTTTCTTGCCATATGTTATTCTTTTGTTTTATGCTTTTTTGTAAAGAAGTTTTCATTTCATTATATTCTAATTTAGTATTTTGAAAGTTTTTTTTTTGACATTGTGGATTGAACCAGGAACCAGGGACATTCTACCTTGGAGCTCTACACTCAGAACTTTTTATTTGTTTATTTTGAAACAGGGTCTTGCTAAGTTGCTGAGAGTCTCACTAAGCTGTGGCCTTGAACCTGCTATCCTCCTGTGTTAGCCTTTCAAGTACTAGGATTATAGGCATGCATCACCAAGAATGGCTTGTTTCAACTATTTTAAGACTTTTATACAAACTTAATCTTATCTGTGGTATATTATTTTTCTAGGATTTTATTTAAAAATGCATATCATAAAATGTAAATAATGTATAAAATCAAATATGTATATATATTTTGATTTGCATCAGTTATTTTGGCATTTTTTTTTTTTTTTTGCGGTACCAGGGATTGAACGCAGGGGCGTTCTACCTCCGCGCTACACCCCCGGCCCTATATTTTTTTATACTTTATTTTGAAACCAGGTCTCATGAAGTAGCAGAGGGCCTCACTAGGTAGAGAGAGAGAGAGAGAGAGAGACAAGGAGAGAGAGAGAAAGAGAGCTGAGGCTGGCCGCGAACCCGGATCCTTCGGTCTCCGCCTCCCAAAGTACTGGGATTACAAGCATGCGCCACCACGCTCAGTGCAATTTTGTTTTAAATGCTAATTTTTAGTGAACAAGTATATGGTATTCTTGTGTTATTTCTTCTGTTTCTCTCATTTAATTTTCCCTTTTTTTAAACCTGCCTTTTCCTCACAGGTAGATCTTTCTCACTCTCCTCACCGGTCCTTTGTTCTTATAGCTGTAGTTCAGATCTTTCCTGTTAACTATCAGGGATTGTTGTACTTCTCTTTATCCAACCAACTGTGATTTGCTATATTTTCTGTCCACATAACATTGACCTTGTCTACAAGCTTCCGTAGATTCTCGAGTTTCTGATTTTTCAAGCCAGTTTCACAGCAGACCCTTCTGACCACTGTCCTCCTGTTTCAAACTGTGACTCATTAGTGAACATCATTGCCATGACTTGCTCAGTCTTGAAGACCAGCTAGCCTGACACCATGGCTGCGCTCACGTTCTGTGCAGCTGCTCCATTTCTTGGTCCATGAAAGTACATAATCTGGCTTTTGAGGCTGCATAAAGGACTTTGTTGTTGCCAGTGCTGTTATTTACTCTTACGTTTTGTCTATCATTGCTATATATTTGAAGCATGGGCTTTTCTTCCAGTTGCAAACTTACAATTTGAAAACATTTTGGGAGAAAGGAGATGGATTGCAGCTTTATTAAATGCCACATGTTAAAACATATCTACTCCACCTAGGAATGGAAATGCCTATCCTCAGGATGAGGAAGATATATTCCAGGCTTCTATAAAAGCATAACTCTACTCTCTTCCTGAGGCAAGACTGTAATTTCTTAATAACAACCCAGGGTTTCAAGTTAATGGAGCTGCCACAGAGGCAGGACATATAACTGAGACCCCCTGAGTGTTTATGTGCTTTCTTTTTACCTATTTATTTTCATTTGTGAGTCTAGGTTGAAAGTGATAATTGTTTAATTGTGCATATTGGCTCTTTCATTTTTTAAATTTAATGTTTCACAATGTTTTTAATCTAAAAGAATACCTCATGCTGTGATAATCAACATGATAAAATATAAAAATAAATAAATAGTTCACATTTAAAAGATTTCCTCTTATCTACCAATAAGTCCTATATGTTGAATGTAAACTTAATTGCAATGTATTTCCTTAATGGTCTCCTTTAATTGGTTACTCTGATATGATATCTTTGGAAAGTTGAAGCTCTATAAGAAAGCATTAGTGGTTAGTTCTTTCAAAAAAGCTTATATTGATATGAACAAATAGAAATAACCTTTTTAATACTTAGCTATTAATGAAAATGTATATGCTTTGATTTTCTTTGAATTTAATTCCTTTTTCCAGTGGCATGGAAGTTTAATAGCAGACAGTACATTTTGGACAGATATTGGAGCTATTTTAACAAAATACTAAAGAAAAAAGAAAGTTTACTTAAAATTTCAGCTTCCTTTAATTTTCTTTTATTAGGTAGGACTTCGAAATTGCAAACTCTAGACAGGAATGTATCAGCCTAAACATAACATCCATCTAATCTAGTACTCTATTCATAGAGGTCAATAAACACTTGCATTATTACATGATGAAATTAGCACAATATTTCTGCTTCACCCTGTGGCAAAATTATATGGTGTCATTTTCTTTGTTCCTTCAGCTTTTTAAACTATAAAATATTCCAAAAATAAGATGGTCTAATGGACCTCTAGAACTTATTAAGTATTTTAAAAACAATAATTTGTATATTTAAATTGTATTTATTTTTATCAAGTCAAATTTACAGATCTTGTTGAAATGACCCTTGTACTGCATTCTGAACAGATCCTCCTTGTCTGAAGGTGCTACTATCCAGGTGTATTTATGAGCCACTGTGTTCTTGGGGTAGTTTCATTCTGTATTTAATATCTTGCAACTTTCTCTTTTCACTCAATATTAAAATATTCAATATAAAAATTATGCATATAACACTTTTTTACTTTATTATTTTTTATCAGTGTAGAACATATAAATTCTTCTCCCACTGGACATTTCCATGGTTGGATATTATAAAGAGAAGTGATTTTCTGAATATTAATAACTGGAAGTCCTATGCCAAGAGTGTTTGTGATAACTCCTGATTGTTGTATTGCCTCTAACCCTTTACAAATAGTTGTGCTTCTGAAGGTCAATGACTAAATTTAGGTTCAAGGTAAAGTTAATCCTAATTTGTGGTCAATAAAGATTTCTTTAATGTTTTATCATTTATTTTTAAATTGCTAAGTATATCCCTGCCTTTGCTTTGTATTAAATATCATCACATGTTCCATATCCATTGACCTACTCTGGATATAAGATGATACATTTTTATATTTCCTATAAAATCATTGGAATAACTGATTATGCATTTGGCTTTAATGGTAGTGGTTTTGTTTTTCTACTTTCCCTGTAAAATACTTTTTCTTAGATACTGAACCTTTTTTCTTTTTCCTAAAAGCGTCTTTGTGTCTTCTTTTGAGGGATCATCAGCAAAATTCCAAATTAGCAATCCGTTTCTTATCCTCATGACTGATAAAGCTGCTCAATAACATTGCTTGTTATTAGCTTCTTATTTGATTTTTGTAGCCAACTGTGACTTTAGTCAATGGTCTAGATCACATTTTTTTCACTAAATTGATATATTTAGTGTCTTTTTTGTGATCTTGATGAGACATGCCATATGTGACAGAATCTTATACATTTTGAGATCTTAGTAAATATCCTAAATTCAGTTTTAAAATATAGGTAATCATAAGAAGTTATACAATCAACACTCTACTATGAACTTCCTGTAATAGTTGAAGCTTATACCCAAATCCCTCTAAAAGAAATGTAAAGGTGCAAATATTCCCCACTATTGTAAGAAGAAAGTTTTCCAGACTGTATCCATGCCAATCTTTTCCACTAAGTATCACTCTTTCTTTCTTAAACTATTTGTTTCTTAAAAAAATATTCCCTTCTCTCCAGGTGAGAGAGAAGGAAATTATTCTTCTATGAATCTGGTGTTCCCAAATAATTACTACTTATTTCCTGCTATAATTTAACTATATCAATCCCATACTCTTTTACTTTTTGGTACTGGAGATTGATCCCAGAAGCATTCTACCTCCCAGCTACATCCCTCAGTACTATTTTATTTTTTATTTTGAGATAGGGTCTCACTAATTTGTTGAGAGTCTCACTAATGTGCTGAGACTGGTCTCAAACCTATGATCCTTCTATCTCAACCTCCTAGACCCATACTCTTAAAACATGTAAAAATCCCCCAAACACAATTAACTGCCAGAGATTCTTTTATTTATTATTTTTTATTTATTTTTTTTTTTT
>PVJS01010444.1:0-36963 GCA_004027185.1 Glis glis | reverse complement strand
CACGAACCCGGACCCTCCGGTCTCCGCCTCCCAAAGTACTGGGATTACAAGCGTGCGCCACCACGCCCGGCTCCAGAGATTCTTTTAAATCCCAATCATTTTTTATAATTATCAGAACATGTAAATGAGGAAAGAGGTGGTTTCTCCTCTATCAGTTAACTACCTGGTTCTGTTAGTTGCTGATGACAGATTCATAATTTTATCAGTGGTAGGATTAAAGGTTTATAGATATTAAAACCATATGAGCAACTGATGTTTGCTTAGATTCATGGTAAATGGTTTAGACCCCCAAAAAATCCAGTCTCTAGATGTCTGCTTGGTGCAAGTTGCCAGACTGGACAAATTTAATCATGTAACAAAATACATCTAGTCAGTATTATTCCGAACATCCTGTCAATGAAATAAAAGAAATAGTGAAAAAGATAAGTCAAATCTTTTGCTAGACTGAATTTACTGGTGAATTCAATCAAAATGCACTTTTGTTTGCTATCTCATTCCACAAATGTTTTTTGAGAACTAAACTGTGCTGAACTCTGAGTGCTCAGTAAGGAACAAGACAGATGAGCTTTGGCCCACATGTAGCTTTTGTTCTACATGCAGGACAGAGATTGTTCAGTATCACTTTGTAGGCTTTAAAACCAAAGTTTTTTTTTTTTTCACAAAGGCTATCTTTAAAAGAGGCACAATTCTAGAATAAGAAGGTAATATATAACATATTTTAAACATCTGCCAACACGCTGTCTTGTTTATCTCAGATTACAATTGCAGGATCACGGTAGTCCAGTAGTACTCCAGGTGTGGGCCCAAGCCAGCAGCAGCAGCATTTATGAGTTTGGCATGAGGCTCAACAGTGTGTATTACTAACAGCATCCCAAACCTTCTCTACCAGTGATTCTGACGCAGGCTGAAGTTTGAGGATCCACTAGTCATCTGTAGGCCTTACTGCATCAGAGATCACTGGGTCACATGTCTATAGTTTCAGCTTCACTAGGTCTAAAGTGGAGCCTGATGATTTGCATTTTTAATAAGTGTCCAAGTGAGACTGATCTTAATGCTAGTGAATTCCACACTTGAAGAAGCGCTGCCTATTGGACAGTCATCCTGGATGACCATTGCAGGAAAATTACCTGGAAGATTCTAAAAACATCAATGTTTGGGGCCCATTCCCCCACAGTTAGGCATAATCATTGTAGGTATAACTCAGACATTGATAAAAAAAAAGGATTCCATATGATTCTGATGTATATCCAGAATTAAGAATGCTATAAGAAAATCACTCAATTCCCAGAGCTACCCTTTAGCACACAAGTAAAATGCTATTCTTATTAAAAATCATCAGGAATTTGAAGCAGAACTCATTTTAAGCCGTTTCTACATAATGCTCCCCCCAAAGCAAGAGTAAGATGAAAAAAATCAATGAAACATATTATCTAGCATTATCTAGGTCAGAATAATATATTAAAATCCTAGGTATTCTGTAGAATTCAACTTAATAAGCTACTCTAAACTATATTGAAACTTTTTCCAACTGGGACACATGTGTAAATACAACTCTTAAGAGTTTTTGATTTTTTGGAAGTTATGAATATGAGTCATGGCGTAAGCCTTAATCACAGATTTGCATCTTGGATTGTAGTAGAAGAGAAGTGCAAAAATATTCATCTGATTGGTATTCTCAAATGAAGAGAAGCCTTGCCTTGCACCAAGGGCTTCTTTCCACTAGCAAAGATGAAGTTTGTAACCTTAGATCCTGGAGTGAAGATCCGATGGTCCTGTATCTAGAGGAGCTAATGCTTGCTGTGCTGTGAGGTTAAGGGCCCTCTTACCAGGCTTCCATTCTTCAGGGAGCCTGGGGACTTTGGGGTCTCTTTGTTGATGATCTTTAGTATTTTCCATTAAAATGAGCACCAAGTCTTCAGTTGCTCTGTTCCCAGACTAGTCCCCTATGGCTTTAATGCTCTCTAAAAGCCACATTTTCTCAACACTCACCTCCTGACTCCCCTGAAGAATTTGTAAGTGACAAGAAGCTGGAAAAATGCAGATGGCATGATTATATATTTTGCAGTTGATTAATCACCACAAAACATTAATCACATTTTGTATAACAATACATAATCAAATTCTTTATAGTAGAAATTAAGTTTCTTTCTGATAGGGAATGGATTCCTTTAGGATATTGATGGGGTTTTTCAGCATCTGTTTGGCTCCCATTCCACATCTGCATTTGATTTTCCTCTGCTGCAGGGCTTAGTAAAATGTGGCTTAAAGGTTGTTTTATGACTATAAATGTACATGTTAATAGAAAAATTTGTTGAAGGGGAAATATTTGCACAAGTTAGAGACTATAAATGTATATTTTCCAGGCCAAAACATGTTTCTTTAGTGAAAACCACTGAATTTTGTTTTCCTAAAGAGTAAACCCACTGAAATAAAATAAAAGTTACACATGCATTTGTTCTTAATAGCTATTAAAATAAATACTTAATCTTGCAATTAGCTTTATATTATTATGGTGCAAAAATCAATGTATAACATGGATATAAATGTTTTTATAGCACAAATGCATAATTTCTTAATTATTATAAAATGACTATGGATTATATGGATCAATTTGAATATGAATATAGTTGATATTTATAGTTATTTGAATAATTACTATAATGTGTATTAAAACACATGCAACTTCATGTTCCCACAGTCCTCTAACATGTTTTATGAACCAAAATTATCATAATTCTTAGTTGTTCCAGTCACTTAAAAAGTTTTGGGTATGGTCTATTCTATGTATAGTTCTTTATTGGGAATTAAGGAACAAATATGTACAACATATTTTAATAGCAAATATACATAGAAGTAGGAATGAGGAAAATTTCCAAACCAACATGTAAATAATCATAAAATTTGTGTGTGTGTGTGTGTGTGTGTTGCCATAATGTTATACCATGGTTACATATCAGGTCTGTGGAGCTCAAATAGAAATACTCTTGATCACATAACACTGGCCCAAAATTGATGCTCATACATGTAGTTATGACACACAGGATGGATACATAGATTCAAATATGAATTTATCTCTAATATAAATTTACATTGTATTATTCAGATGAAAAAGAGGACAAATCATGCCAATATAACCTGCTTACTGGAAAGACAAGGGAAGTGCATTAATGATAACTTGGAAGAGACGTCCTAGGAGGAAGGTTGAGGAGGGAAGGCTATGGAGAAAATGAGAGACAGAGATGATCAGAACTCAGGGCTCATGTTGACAAATGGTTAAAAACCTAATTACATATTTTGCCAACAATGATACTTGTATCTGGTTTTATTTCAAAGTACCTTACCCATGTGAGTCTTGGTTGCTAAGTGGAGCCTCTAAAATAGTTTTTACTCCATAATAATTTTCAACCCAATGATTGAAATCCTATGGTGTGAGTTATGTATAAAAGGCTGCTGGAGAATCTGGCGCATCTCACCTATAAGCGCATAAGATCTTTTGAGACCCTGGAGCCTGCGGTTCCAAGAGGCCAATTCAGAGGCTTGCAAGACGCCTCTGTTTGTCTAAATATAGGCACCACACCAGACCTTTATTTCACATTCAGCTAATATAGCCCTGTACACGAAAAGGTAAGGAGTTTAGGCTTGATAAGCTTGCCTTTTGAACAAATCATTTGTCAGTCTGTGCTGGGAACTGGGATGTTACTAGTTCGGTGAAGCACTTTCAGTGCTGTGAAAAGTGGTATACAAATAAAACGATTGATGTCCTGTCAATAGGAACTTCAGGAAGAAGATCAAACAGAACTGTGCCTTTTGAAGTAGGGAAGGAGGTGGGGGTAAAGGTGTTAAATTTTACTTTTCTATCTATCATAAACCCCAAAGCATCATTCCAGCAAGAATAGAACCTGGTATCTGAACAAGTCAGAACACAATTTCTTAGCAGTAGACATGTCCCAGTGAAAAACACAAAAGCTGGATTTGTAAAAATCCATTCACGAGGATTTTATTGCAATTTTTTTCCCATCACTGGAATGATGTTGGCTGGAAGGCTTACAGATCTTCAAGCTTTTTTTTCTTCTTTTGCCTTCATTTTTCAAAGGCTTTTAAACTTTCTTTTTAACTGGTCAGATTATCCTTCCTAAGGACATTTGGCTGCAAAATATTAATAATATAATTTAGCAAATTGCTAGATATAAAATTAGTATATGTAATAAATTGCATTTCCATAAAATAGGTATAATTGGAAAATGTAAAAAAATGAATGCACTATACACCTACTAAAATTGAACATGATTCTCTTAAAAATACAGAATTTGAAAGCACCTTATAGGCAAAGTTATAAATGTTAATTGGAAGACATCAGAAAAATATGTAATATAATGAAGTCACATAAAATCCCTATAGATAAGAAAATACAATATTAAATGATTTCCCCCCAAACAGACCAGAGCTTCAATACACTTCCAGTGAAAATCTCAACAGGCTTTTTTTTTAATGTTATACACTGCTTCAAAAATCTGCACTGAAGAACAAAGTAAAAGAATAAACAATACATGTCAGATACCAGCAATAGTGAAAACATTACCAAATATCAAGACGTTGTGCCGGGCGTGGTGGCGCACGCTTGTAATCCCAGTACTTTGGGAGGCGGAGACCGGAGGATTCGGGTTCGCAGCCAGCCTCAGCTCGCTCTCTCTCTCTCTCTCTCTCTCTCTCTCTCCTTAGTGAGGCCCTCCGCAACTTTGTGAGACCCAGTTTCAAAATAAAGTATAAAAAATAGGGCCGGGGGCGTAGCGCGGAGGTAGAACACCCCTGGGTTCAATCCCTGGTACCGCAAAAAAAAAAAAAAATTAAAAAAAAAAGACGCTGTAAAAATATAGTAATTTGCCCACAGAGGGAAAAATGAGGGTGAGATAGTATAGGGAAGAAGTCCTGAAGAGTTAGAAACAGACACACGTGTTTAGGAATTAGGTGAATGACCAGATGAACTGACAGTAATGGAGGAGAAAAAAAAGTTTTCAATAATTTTTTTTAGGAAATCACTTGTCCATAAGATAAAAATTTATATTTGCACCTCTCCCAAATACTATTAACAAAAATCATGAAGGTAAACTTAACTGTAGATACTAAAATTACAAAGACCTCACATAGGAAAATCTCTTAAAAACCTTCGCATAGAAAATAATGTCTTAAATAAAACTTTATAAATTCAAACTATAAAGGATCAATAAATATAAATATACTAAAATTAACTTTCATTTAACCAAAATATTACAAGAAACTCACCAAAAATGGGAGGAAGATATCTCATACACATATAACAAATGAAGATTAGGTCTAGACTATGTAAAGAGAAAAATATTTTGAAACACATACACACACATCTTATAATAATTGACTGACATTTCACAAAAGCGCAGGAATATATAATAATACGAAAAGCTTTAATTCATCAGTAATAAGCACAGGGAAATGTAAAATATCTCTGATAGCATGTTTTATGTCTAATGCCCTGGTAGAAGATGTAGAAGTCAGATAACTAACCAGGTGTGATGGCACATGCCAGTAATCCCAGTACTTGGGAGGTTGAGACAAGAGGATCACAGGATCAAAGCTAGGCGCAGCAACTTAGCAAGTCACTGTTCCAAAATAAAAAGTAAAATAGGGCTTGGGGTGTAGCTTGGAGGAAGAGTGTCCCTGGGTCCAATCCCTAGTACTGCAAAAGAAAAAGGAGGAAGAGGAGAAGGAGGAGGAGGTCAAATATTGGTTCTATCAGAAAGCAACTGATTTTTATGTACTGCTTGTAGGAATGGATATTAATACAATCTCTTTGGAAAATAATTTGGCATTTTCTATTGACTTTTATCACACCTTGAGATGCAGCCATGCCATTCTTAATTTTCTCTTAAAGAAATTCTTATACGTGTGCACTTGGGGACATGTGCAAGGATATTTATCACAGTGCTGTATGTACTAGCAAAATCAACAAAAAATAATTGAAATATAACTTGAATCCTTCCAAAAGAAAATAGTGAGTAAATCGTCCTATGTTTATATAATATAATGCTGTAAAACAGTGAAACTAAATGAACCAAAGCTATGGTGCTTTTTATTATAGAACATTCCTACCATATCTACAAGTATCAGTACCAGTATACAGATGAATGTACTTATTCATTTTAACATAAATATATTTGGTACATGTGTTTCTCTTCCTGTGTATATAGATTACCATATTGTGTAGATATGAACTTCAAATCGAAACCCTTCCTTGTTCATGTCTACAGTGTTACAAATTCAAGGCTCTCAGCTCTTTTTTTCCCACTTTTTAACTATATTTTATTGGTGCATTGTAATTATACATCATGAAGTTCAGAGTGATAGAAACAAACATGCACATAGACCTTGGTGTGTTTCCCTCCAGTTCCCACCCCACTCCCTATTCCTCCCAGTACGTATTATTGAGATTGATATTAATGACTTCATATACCTACATAGAATTATTTGAACTGTTTCCTTCATTTAGTCTCTCTTTTTCCCACCCCAACTCCCTCTTCAATCCCATTCCACTTTTCTACTGGTATCTTTTCTCATTTATTTGAAGTCCTTTTGTTTCCCAATTTTTCTCTAGCTTCCATATATGAGAGAAAACATATGACCCTTCACTTTCTGAGACTGGCTAATCTCACTTAGAATATTATAATGTCATTTGCAGGTATGTCTTTGATATGCTGATTTCATTTTCTTTGGATATATACCCAGTAGTGGAATTGCTGGATCATATAGTAGTTCTATTTTTAGTTTTGTGAGAAATCTGCATACTGTTCTCCATAATGTCTATGATAATTTACATTTCCACCAACACCGTGTAAGAGTCCTTTTCTCCATATCCTCATCAGCATTTGGTATTTCTTTTTTCTTTCCTCATTTTTGTGTGCTGAAAATGTTTATATTTTATTTTTACATAATTTTATTGGTATGTTGTAGTCTCACATCATAATGTAGTTCAGAGTGATAGTGACATACAGGCACACAGCACTTGCTGTACTTGCCCCCGACTCCCTCCCCTTCCCCATACAGGATATTGAGATTGACATTGGTATTATCACATATGTAAATAACATCAAAGGAAGTGTTTCCTTTATTAATTCTCCCTCCCACCACCATCACCCTACACTGGACCACCTCCCTTGCGTCAGTGGGGTTTCTCCTCCATTATCTAAAATCCCTCTTGTATCCCTCTTACTCTCTAGCTTCTGCATATGAGAGAAACCATATGACCTTTCACATTCTGTGACTAGCTAATCTCACTTAACATAATATTCTCCAGGTCCATCTATTTTCCTGCAAATGACATAATTTTTTCTTCTTTATTGCTGAGTAGAATTCCATTGTGTGTATATCCAATAATTTTGTAATCCATTCATCTGATGATGGACACCTAGGTTGGCTCCATAATTTGGCTACTGTGAATTGTGCTGCTATTATCATGGGTATGCATGTATAACTATAATATTCTGATTTCAGTCCCTTTGAAAACATATTCAGCAATGGTTTAGCTGGATCATATGGTGGATCCATCCCAAGTTTTCTGAGGAATCTCCACACTGATCTCCATAGTGGCTGCACTAATTTGCAATCCCACCAATGGTATAGAAGAGTTCTCTCAGCTCTTTTAACTTCAGCCCATTGCAAGTGTCTCCTGTACAATGTCCTTGGCTTCTGGCCATCTTAACTGAAGATCTTCTTGCATTTTCAGGACTTTGCAGCACATCTTTTTCTAACTGTGAATCAGCTGTTACTGATGAGCAACAGATGCATCTTTAAAGCTCCCATTCTTTGTATCTTTATTTGTCCAATGTCCACCTTAGTGTTAACTCTATTTCCATAAACATACACATATTTCTTTATTTCTTGGGGGTTTCACTTGCTTAGAAGGGTTCCTGTATCATGCAAAACTTATATAAAATACATTTTTATTCTTTTCTCTAATCTGTTTTTTGTTATAAAGGTCTCAGCCAAGGACCTAGTAATGGATGAGGAAAGTAAAAGACAGACTCTTTTCTTCCCTACAGCAACTTGTTGGAAAAAAGTCTGTTTTTTTTTCCTAAAGGATGGAATTCCTAAAGGTTAGATTTATGTCTTTTTAAATTTGTATATTTATAGCATATAATATATTTTCTGAAGTAATATAGGTAATCAGTAAATATTTATTAGGGTGGATTGATGAATTTCAAATTTCTATATCCAAATACCTATTTGACATTTCTTCCCGGATGTTTTATAGGCATTTTAAATTTAACATGCCTCAAACTGAATTCTCAATTATCCTCCGTACACTCTACCATGAACTTTCCATAGGCAATTTCATCCTTCTATGGGATCAGAACAAAAATCTAGGATATATCCTCAATCTCTCTCTCTCTCTCTCTCTCTCTCTCTCTCTCTCTCTCTTTCTCTCTCTCTTTCTTACATCTTATATTTATTTAGTTGTGGCAATTACATATGCTAAAACTATAAAATATATCAACAGTATTACTATGTCTCCTACTATTTATTCACAGTATTCTTGTCCAAAGCAATGCCAACTGTTACATGGACAATGTATTCATCATACCTTGGTCTCCTTGCTTTCACCAGATCATGCCTTCACACAAAATATACTCAAGTCAGAGCGAGCATGATATTTCTAGAATGGAAGCTAGGTTATGCCATTCCTTTATTTCAAACCTCCAACATGTTCCCCATTTAGGTCTCAATAATCACATTGAATCTATAATTTGTCTTACTTTAAATTAATAATTGATTATTTAAAAATTCAAAATTACTTAAAATTATGTAAAATTCTTTAATATCAGAAATTGTGTTATTTTGGATGCCCACAAAGACAATTGTAATAGTTCTACTTGGTAGTACTCTGCATAATGCTCCAACATAAAGTATTTTAAACATTCAATGCTGAGAAGAGAAAGTAGTCTGAGAAAATTACTATATTCTCCTATATGATTGCAGCCACATATTTGAAATATATTAAATATAATTTTTTAAATGAAGAAAGGATTAAATAGTTTTAAAATGACAGTAATTCTCTTGTTAAAATATAATCTGACAAAAGAGAAAATAAGACACTCACCTCATGACCCCACTGATGAGCTTCCCTTCCTCCCTATTGACAAAAGAGAAAATGAATTAAAAGATGAGCCAACTGCCAACACAAGCCAAAAACTGAAATTAAAACAATAAACTGAAATAAGATATGCCAATATTTTGTTATCAATGATAAAATATTAATTTATGTCTATACTTATTACTGAATATTTGTAATAAAAATTCTTACAGATTTTTAAGCTGTTAAAATTAGATGAAATGGTCATTTAGGAAATTAGGAAATTAATTATTTTGTGAATCAACCTTCAGTTAATTGTTTCTAGTGAACAGACTCAGAGGGAAAGAATCAATGCTGAAAAGGTTATGAAATTGAAATCTCATGGAAAGGAATAAAGAGTCATGAGATTGGAATGTCTATAGAGACATGGAGTTAAAGATTGTTAAAAGATTTGCCAGTGACTCTGAGACAGTTAGTATTCAAGCCAGAGCTAAAACTCAGGTAGACAGATGTCTCTTCTGGTTTCCTTTCAACTTTGTAGATCTAGATACAGGAGTCAGAAAAGGCAGAACAACCACAAGCACAAACATTCATTTTGCTATAAATTATTATAGAATGTCACTAGATGAAGACAGTGGTTATCTCTTGATGTGGGGAAATAAATTATTTTTATTTTCCTCTTTGCATTTTTATTCCTTAATTATTTTAAATTTGAATTCATTACTTTGCATTAAGGAAAATGAATAGAATTTATTGTTTTAATATATAAAACTACTTATAATAATATCCCTAGCAACATGTATTTAATTCATTGAGTTCTAGAATTCTACATTATAGGAATTAACTTACTTTTTTATTTTGTCCATTTGCACAGTCTATGATTCCAAACATATTTTAAGTAGTAGACTGTTATCACTTCTTAATATTTAAGTATCACCCAAATAAAACATACTAGTGAGAATAAGTTAGGATTATACAGACATAACAAGTAACTCCCAAGTCTCAGTGACTCCATATTTCTCCTTCAATTAGCTACTGTGTGTGTGTGTGTGTGAGTGTGTGTGTGTGTGTGTGTGTGTGTGTGTGTGTGGTGTCAGGGTTGGAATGGCTCTGCTCTATAGTACCCATTGATGAAGAAGGGAGATACTAAAAAACTAATGGTGGACTTTTCATGTGAATTGTAGGGGCAGTTTTAAAGGTGTGGTATTTCTTTTTACCTATTATAAAGCCCATGGATGACATACCTATAACAAAAGGCAGGTTAACAATAGAAAAGCATAACATATTTACAAAATCAGAATTTTATGTAGCATATGAGCTTTCAGAAATGAAGACCCAAAGACCCATGAAAAACTGTCTATTTTTTATTTTTAAGGTTAATGAAGAATGGAGAGCCACACAGAAATAAGATTGGACAAATTGACAATTATCTAATGGTAACAGATTGAATGGAGAGACCCAGCAAGACCTGTCTATTCGTATTCTTCTTGATGTCTCTCTGTATTATTCCATATTTCCAGCTATACTGTAGGGCTTTTTCTGGAATGAAGGTATTATGACCTATTATGAGACCAAAGACAAAGTAGAACAGATAATTTTTTAAAGTTAGGTCTTATACAGAAAAGTAAGGGAAGGTTAGAGTAATATTTCTAAGTTTTGTGGCTGACTTTTGGGAAGACCACTTATTGACTAGTTACTATGATCCACCTTGAGGAAAAGGAAATTCTAATTTTCATTGCCTGCATTGAGGGAGCGAGAGAGGGAAGCCAGAGGAAGAAGGATACAAAAAGATAAGAGAGATAGATGCTTTGCTTCCAAAATGCTTCCCAGTTCCTTTAGTTCAAAATACTCAGTATACCAAAATGTCATACTCAAGAATATTCCTTTTTGAGTTCTGAAGTGATTATTTTTGCTTACTAAGCCAGAAAAGTACATGGGTTACTTCATGGCAAGGAAAAGAAAAAGTGCAGCCTTTTCAGGTACAGGAGAGAAAGGAGAGGTGGGAAATGATATTTTGTAAATTTAGTAATGCATACCAAATAACATACTTTCTCTCTCTCTCTCTCTCTTTCTCTCTCTCTCTCCCTCTTTCTCTCTCTCTCTCATTGTTATGAAATTCCAAAACTAGATTCCATCTTGGGAAATTACTTTTCTCCTATAACTTCAATCTAGTAGCCCGGGTTTCGCCTTCAAAAAAAAGGACATTACTTTGACACCTATCAAACTCTGAGGATTAGGTGAGGACAAATGAGAGATAATGTATGTAAAGCACTTTGACTAGCTCAGCAGGAAGGAGCCATTTACAGTCAAGGCACTTTCAAAAAATATGCTGATGAAACAACCCCAGGAAAGATGGAGCAAAAGAGAAAAGGAACAATTCTGGCACAAGCACCCCCACCCCATGCAATTTTCCAAGGACCCAAAAGAGACTTTCTAATGTTATCATCTCAGGATAATCCATTTTCAGCAATTGTATTCCATTACTTTAGCCCCCGTGGACAATCCGACTAAATAAATAGTACCACAGTAGCCAACTCAAAGATTCTCTACATAGCAACTTTGACTCTTATCTTTAGAATCCTTGGGATGCTAACAAGGATATTTTCTGCCTCTATAACTTTAAAACTCATTATGATTAGCATCTCCTGTATTTAATCAATGCCCACTCTGCTGTAGACTGGCTATATTAGCATATGAAATTCACTATACAAACAGCTAGATCCTGTCCATGTGTTTATGGAAAAGTGAGCTGTTGGAGAATAAAAGCTATTCCCTAATCCATTGAGGTGAGATTGTTTATAAAGGGAAGATGAGAAGTGATAACAGTGTGAATAAATCTCTTTAAAGAGAATTTTTATAATAGAAGAAGGAGAAAATAACAATAACTGTAATGGTTCAGATTTGGGGTGCCACCCTAGTCCTCATGGAAACAGGTGGCAATGTTGTACTCAGATTCCTTCTCTGGGGCCTTGATAGAGGCAGGCCCAGTACCGCCCATGATAGTGTTAGAAATAACTTTTCACAGCGTCAAGAAAAGGCATGTGTTTGAACATTGCTTGGCAAGGCGATTTTACTTTTTTGCAAAAAAAAAGGTGCTCCCAGGTACAGGAGAGCACACCTGAAAGAACCAGTGGGTCTTACATCCCTGACACAAGCTCCTATTACAACCTCACATTCCTCCTGGTCAGCCTCAGGAGAAGATGGGGGAGGGTCAACAGCTGCAATCTCTTAAGAGATGCTAATTTTGTGAAGGAATGTAAGTCCCTTCCTGGTTACAAAATGACAGTTTAAGTTAAGCTATTCCTTTGACAGAAAAGATACAATTATATTTTCACAATAGGGACAGGCTCTGCCATTTTTAAGATGGAGACAGGCTCAGTGCTGTATATCATGGGATCGGGCTCTGACATGGACAAGATGGAGGTGGCAGATGGAGTTGGGGTGGCCCCTAACCCTCATGGAAATGGAGTGGCAATGTTGGAAGCAGGTCTGGGTTGTAATCTCGGGTGGTGGCCCAGGCCAGTAGGGTGTGGCTGGAGAAGGTGGGTCCCTGGGACTGTGGCCTTAGGGATTATATATCGTTCCTCCTCCCCTGGCTTGCTCTCTTGCTTCCAGCCTCCATGATGTGAGAACAAAGTCTTGTGTTCTCCCTCTATCCACTTCCCTTTGTTGCCATGCCATGAGATCCATGGTCCCTGGTCTCACATGGACTGAACCCCAATATCTCCAAGGAAAACTGTTCGCAAATAAATCTTCCTTCTTCTGTTACTTGGTCAGGTCTTTGTATCATAGCTGTGAAAATGCTGACTAATACATAAAATAGTACCAGAGAAATGGGGTCACGACTACATCTAACTATGACCATATGGATTGTGAATCTTTTGAACTATTTTGTAAAAGGAAATTGGAAGGGCCAGAGTGTGGCTAGAAAGATGGATGGTACAGACTGTGCTCAGGAGATTTTGGAGGACAAAGAGGACTCCATAGAAAAATATAGTAGAGGCCCCTTATCTTACACTTTGGCAAAGAAGTTATTGACATTTTGCTCATGTCCTGAAACATTGTGTGAGGCCAAATTTAAAGATGATGGACTGATAAATAAACTTGCAGAGGGAATATCAAACTGCATTGCGGATATTGATGTCCACATTTAGGGAATTGTACTCTGAGTTGCGGGAGCGAAAAGTAAAACAGAGAGACTTTATTGATTTGCAGTTTGACCAGAAAGGCATGTGTAAAGATGGAAGCCAGAGAAATGGTACAGTGAAAGAAAAATGGCTGAAGAGAAGTTGAATTTTGTGCCTAGGAACAAAGAAAGAAATGTGGTTGGGGTCATTCAAATCTGTGTGTCAACCATGGAAATAAGAGCCCAGCAGTGGTGGCCATGATTGGAAAGGGCCTGGAGGTGGCCAGGATTAAAACAAACCAGGCATGGCCAGAATTAGAGTGGGCCCAGCGACTGTGATTGAAAAGGTCCCAGTGACAATGATTGAAGAGGGTGTGACTATCTTTTCTGTTGGTGGTCTATCTCAGCACTCAAGTAATACTAGCTTTGCTGAAAAGAAAAAGGGGCCATGGAAGCGTCCCTCCATATTTCAAAGGAAGAGCTAGAAAGCAAGGCAAAGTGTGGCAGGGGCAGAATCCCTACAAGCAGGCCCAAATGGGAGTAATTTATGAAGCTCTGAGGATAAAGTCAAGGTTGCAAGAAAAGCCCATGAGATTTAGAAAGTCCAGAAATGTGAAACGACTGTGTTGAAAGGCTGCAAGCTGTGAGCCAGGCTCAGAGAGCCAGTATCCCATCCACCGCAATCAACAAGGCCACAGGAGTGGGGTTGCCAAGGCTCTTTGGAGGTGTCATCTTATTGCCATGGGACCTGAATGCCAGAAATGGAGCTGCAGGATCAAATTTTTGCCCTGCCAGATTTTTATATTGTTTTGGCCCCATTCCTTCATATGATTCTAATCCTCCCCTTTTGAATGCAAATGTTTACTCTCTGCCATTGTACATTGGATTCATGTAATTTGCTTTTTATTTTCTTTTACATTAGCTCACAAGAGTTCACCTTGAATCTCAGAGGAAATTTTGCACTTTGGGACTTTTGCTTGAACTGCTAAGATTTTGGGAACTCTTGGAGATGGACTAAATGCATTTTGCATTGTGAGGTGGCTATGAGGTCTAGGGGACCAGGGGCAGATTGTGATGGTTTGAATTTGGGCCCCCCCCCAGCCCTCATAGAAACAGAGTGGCAATGTTGGAAGTGGGGCTTGGTTGTATTTCCAGCAGTGGATTAATCCATTGTGATAGATTTATTTGGGTGGTGGCCCAGCCCGGTAGGATGTGGCTGGAGATGGTGGGTCCCTGGGGCAGCTGCCTTGGAGATTATATATGATTCCTCATCCCCTCGCTTGCTCCCTTGCTTCCAGACTACAGGATGTGAGAACAAAGCCTTGTGCTCTCCCTCTCTCCTCCTCCCGCCGCTGCCATGCTCTGAGATCTGTGGCTTCTGGCTTCACATGGACTGAACCCCAATATCTCCAAGGAAAGCTGTGAGCAAATAAATCTTTCTTCCTCCAAGTTACATGGTCAGGTCTTTGGATTATAGCTGTGAAAATGCCGATCAATACAATAACAACAACAAAATCCTGTGTATGAGAAAAGTTACATGCTCTACTCAAGCGCTCATGTGACCTTTCCAAGGATTCCTTCTCCTACATTGTACTTTTTTTCTCTTCCTGTTTTCTTAAATGGAGGAAATAACATTTTCTTTGGTTTAGAAAACTCTACAGTTTCTTTATTACATATTTTTAAAATCTGTAATTGAAATGATTCTAGTAGATGGGTATTAATATTTTAATTTAACTTGGTTCACAAATTACAACAGGAATGATAAAGCTATGCCCCCAAAACTAATGTAGATTTTGCCTGCTTTTCTATTGATCTGTCATAGGTAGAGATGAGATTTATACTTCACAATAGGAATATTTCTTTAGATTATGATGACACAAAACCCACCTAGATTATGTGACCACATTTAGCAATTTTGTTAGAGGACCAAACAACTAATTTTTCTTTCACCATGATTCTCTGACATAATAAAGTTCTCACAAGCAGATTGTTGGGACTACTTAAGTACAATCTAGCTATCAGTATGAATACTAATCTACCTTGGAAGGGGAAGCTCTAGTCATGCCAATAAAACAAACAAACAAAACACTTTTCTAAAGAAGATTTATTAAAATGAAAAGCCAGGACTCAGAAGAGGACATCCCACAATATGGCATCATGGCCATTGAGTAAACCACAAAACCAAGAAAGTTTCTCTGACTTCCCCCACTGAACTGTATGAGGAGTGATGTGAAGACATTCTTTGACCTACTTTACCTGAAAGTAGATTATGAGACCCTCATTCCAGAAGCATGCATGTTGCCTTATACCCACAGGAAAGAAATGCTACACACAGAAGTAAAAAAGATACTGAACAAACAGGCCTTGCTTAGTTCCTTCATAGCCATTAGGTCAGATGCTTTCTGATGAAGCATACTTCTACATGACTGTCCATTTTTCATCAAACCTAACCATAAAAATATAGTTTCCCTGGTGCTTTAAATCTTCATGTCTAAAGACTCACATATCATGTAAATCTTTGATAAATAAATTTGATATGCCTTTCTCACTTTTTTTGTTATAGAGGTCTCAGTCACCTTCTGATGTGTGAAGAAATTTTATTAGTTCTTCTCCCTAACAGAAAGAAAGCAAAACAAGATGACTCTTTTTTTCCTCTTCTATAACTACTTGCAAACTTAAGGTCCCCTCAAGATTAGAAAACCCAAATAACCATCTAAGGAATGGAGAGTTTGTTAGTAAGGGAGACCATATTGGTCAGCTGATATGTTATATACCCCTCTTCTGAGTCTTGTAGTATTTGTAACAATGAAGTTTGAGTACTTACACATATATTTCATGTAAACATCAATCAGATGACTGTCATGATTTTGATTCTATAGAGTGTATGGCTCCATTTAACAGAAAAAGAAGTATGGCATTCAAGAGAATAATGGGAAAGAAATATTATCTAGATCACACCAACTTAGTGAGAATCTTAAAATGTTCCATAACTCTGAATGAATCTGTGTTTGATAGGTTGAAGTGATTCTTAATAATTGAATGGTTGCTGAAGATGAAAGCAATCTCTCACTCCCACACACATAGCTTCAAATATTTAAACACACCCACCCACAAGTGTACAATTGCATGTATGTAACTTCCTCTTCAGCTACAATATTTTTTATTTATTCAGTCCTAATTTTTTTTTTTTTTTGCGGTACCAGGGATTGAACCCAGAGGGGTTCTACCTCCGAACTACACCCCTGGCCCTATTTTTTATACTTTATTTTGAAACCGGGTCTCAGGAAGTTACAGAGGGCCTCACTAAGTAGAGAGAGAGAGAGAGAGAGAGAGACAGGGAGAGAGAGAGAGAGAGAGAGAGAGAGAGAGCTGAGCCTGGCCGCGAACCCAGATCCTCCGGTCTCCGCCTCCCAAAGTACTGGGATTACAAGCGTGCGCCACCACGCCCGGCTTATTCAGTCCTAATTAAATTTTCCTTTTTATTTAATCCCTAGAGTGGGAGGAAAAGACATTACATCATAACTAGGTAAATCTTTAGCAGCTATCTGTCTTTGGCTAGTGGCTGAAAATAAAGCTTCTGCTCTTTTCCAAGGCTTAAGATTTATAGTAAAGTGGATCCCAGGACATTAGACTGGCAATAGCATCTTGTGGCAAATAGTTCAACTCATATTCTTTTTCTTTCCCACCCAAAGAAAGAAAGTGCTGTGATTCATGCTTCTTAATGACTGGAGAGAAGAGACTATATAGTAAGAGAAACAAAATATTAAAAGTAAATAAAATATTACATTCATGAGAAAGCTGAATTGTAGCTTGAAATCAATTGCTCTCCATCTGTTGGGCCCTCCACCCAGTGCCCCAAGAGGGCCTGGTGGACTAACAGAAGCCTACTCTAGAGTACCGGGCCTCTTCCACGTGGCAGTGGCTCAGCATAACAATGGCAAAATGGCGCTGGCAGATGCCGCTGAGGGAGGTTCTGCAGATAACTCCCCCGGACCACAGGAAGGCCGTTATAGGCAGTGACCTTACAACGGGTGCCTTCGCCTATGATAGGTCACAGGGGGGCGGAAACAGCCTTACCTTTGGTGTCATTGGGCCCCAGCTTATCGCTCTGGAATTTCTTTTATGACCCTTACTTTAAAAGTGCGACTGTTTTTCTGAATAAATGAGATCTGGCTTTGACCTGTCTCCCGGCTCCTTGGTGTTGATCGAGCCGCGACACTTGCCACCCTGCTCAGCTCGCACCACTTTCGGGCCGGCTCCCGACATCCATCATCTTCAAAAATAAAGTACTTAGTATTTCCTCCAATCCATTATATGCAAATATTTATGTAAAATAAATTATTGTAGAATTATTATTTATTTCCAACTCTCATTTCATATTTTAGTTTTCTTATTGAATAGTTTAAAGTTAATTATATTTTGAAAATTCTATTTTTCCCTTTGGGGAAAAAAAATAAAATCTTCCCCAGAATGTGTCTAATCAAGGGCTGGGGTAAGCTAATACAGAGCATATAACCATCTTGGCTATTAGTCAGAAAGAAATTTTGTTTTTATGTAGGTGTCAAGAAAGAATTATTTTCAGCCACATTTTTAATCATTTCGTTTTACTTAATTTTTCAACTGGTGTATTTTCCAACTGCAGCTGGCTTAGATTTGAGGAAACTAGCTCTCTCATTTGACATAATGCTCCATTGACATTTTACTATGTCTTTTCATAATTAAGGAACAATGATTTCTCAGCATTGTATGGCCTTCAATCTTCCCCAAAGGAAAGAAATGCATAGAGTGTATAATCATGAAAGCATTCTCTTCCTTAGGCACAAATGTGCAAAATAAAATACAATATTATAGATGACCTGGTATCTGTCCCTAGTAGTAAAAACTAATTCTTCCCTCTTCGAGCTGCCAGTGGAGTAGTACATGGGTATGCTTTTGCCTACTTCTTCCACTTTGGAATCAAGTTTCTTCAGAGCTTCAAAATGGTCTTGCAGTGTACAAGCTAGGCAATCACTTAGTGCTACTTTAATATACAGTTGGGAACAATTAACCTCTTTTCCCAGAAATTTTATCCTTATACATCCCTTTGGTTTTAGCACTCTTTCTTTGAGTTGGGCCAAGAGTACAGGTGGGAATAGAATGATTTTTAAGACAGTAACGGTTTAGAATGAAATGTTTTAAGAATGACAAATACACAAAATTTTTAGAACTTGAAAGAACTTTAGAAACTGTGCTATCCTGTGGATTGTAGGACTGGACTCTGCAGAGCACTCAGGGAGCACAGTTGGAGTGCAAGGAAGCAGGGCACCACAAGCTTCTCATCTCTGACCCATCCAGCAGTGCTCTGCTCAGTCTTGTGCTGGGGATCTGTAGAAGACCATTTCAAAAAGTAAAATTCCATTCCTAAAAGGATAAGCCATATATGCAAACATATACAATCCATTCATTTAAAAGTTGAAGAAGCAAAGTTCCAAAGTTGTCTAAATAAACAAGTAGAGCCCAAACAAGAAATGTGCCCGCCCTCCTCATCCCAATCCTGCTTTCTTTTGTTCTGTTGGTCACTGCTGTTGTTACCCAGCAAAATCTTGGAAATACAGGGCTGGTGGAGCAGGTGGCTCTAAGAACTGAGGGAAATGGTGTGGCAATGGGAAGTCACCAGAATCCCAGAACCTTAGTGCCTGAAAGACTGGGTAAGTGGCAGAATCGCCATGAGGCAGACAGAATAAGGTCTTTGTTTCACCAAGATGAGAAAGAAATGGCCACAAGAGAGGTGATTTTATGCTTTGGAGATGAGTAGCCCAGCACATGGGGAGGGTTTCTGCTCCCCGATGCTGTTTGTTGAAAGAGCAAATAGTGAACAGAGAGGAGGAGAATTTTAGTTCCAGGAACCAATAAAAAATGACTTTGAACCTGAGGCATCAGCAGCCCAGCCCTCTGTGATCCCTTCCATGTATCCCTAGGGACTCACCCTGCATCCAGGAGCCACACAGCTTCCTTATTTCAGTTTAGCTTAGCTCACCTCAGTGTTTTTCCTTTCAAATACCTAGTGCCCACCAAAGCATGCTCAATGAAGTAAACTCAAGAAAGGATGCCACATTCTTTTCAGCAAATGTTTTGAAAGTAATAATATGTTATTTTTTTGACATGGTCATATGAAACAATTCAATTCAACATGATATTTTATAGTAAGTCTGTGTTACAAATTAGTATGTTAAAGAAGAGTTAAAAGAGAGACTGGCCTGGTATAGAGTCTATGAGAAAGATCATTCCATGTTTTTTTTTATTGTTTTTGTTTTGTTTTGGTACTGGGGATTGAACACCCAGGGGAATTCTACCTCCAAGCTACACCCCCAGCCCTATTTTATTTTATTTTTAAATTTTGAAACAGGGTCTCACTAAGTTGCTGAGGGCCTCTTTAATTTGCTGAGGCTGGCCTTGAACCTGCGATCCTCCTGTCTCAGCCTCCCAAGTACTGGGTCTATAAGCATGCACTACCATGACCGGCAATTCCATGTCTTTCTTTAATAAAATAATTTTAGTGGAGAATAAAAATCCCATTTTTGTAGTATAAAGCAGGGTCTAACTTTTTTCTATAAAAGGCAGGTAGTAAATACTTTGGGCTTTGAAAGTCATATGGTGTCTGTTGCTACTACTGAATTCAGTCATTAAAACATGAAATTAGCCGGGCGTGGTGGCGCACGCTTGTAATCCCAGTACTTTGGGAGGCGGAGACCGGAGGATCCGGGTTCGCGGCCAGCCTCAGCTCTCTCTCTCTCTCTCTCTCTCTCCCTGTCTCTCTCTCTCTACTTAGTGAGGCCCTCCGCAACTTCATGAGACCCGGTTTCAAAATAAAGTATAAAAAATAGGGCCGGGGGTGTAGCTCGGAGGTAGAACGCCCCTGGGTTCAATCCTGGTACCGCAAAAACAAACAAACAAACAAAAAACAAACATGAAATTAGCAGTAGAGAATACAGGAAAAAAATGTGCATTGCTGTTTTACAATATAACTTTATTCATAAAATGTGGTTAATCAGCTGATGGATACATTAATGATAAAACTGATTTTTGAGTGGTTTCTATACAAAAAGGATGGTTAAAAATATGGATAGTCTAAGAGAACTATACCTCAGGATGGCAAAAAAATAAAGTTAAGTATTTGTAGCCAGAAATTTGCATGTAATAAGGAATGTATGTCAAATTTGCATGTAATAAGGAATGTATGTCAAAGGTTAATAATAAACAAGGCACAAAAAAGGTACTTGATTTTTAGCTGGTGTCTTTAAAGGGTAGCTAAAGAATATGATCTTTGGTTCATAGGCAATAGAAACTATTGTGGGTTTTTAACAAGTGATGAAAGACATCAGACATCATCTGGAAAGCTTAATAAGACACAATGAAGAGGAACCACTGGGGTCTGGAGAGAAAAGCAGCAGCAGCTGGGTTGCTATTCCTTGTTTGCCCCGCTTCTCTTCCTTCATAGTTGTGCACTCTGCAAGTTCTTACATGGGTGGATATGGTTCCGCAATCATAAAATACGGCTCTCCTTCTAGCTCTCCAGTCATGCACACCTCAGGGAACACACTGAATCACATCCACAGGACTACCACAGTTAAAACCGTGCTGAGCAGGAGGAAGCTCTGGCACATGGAAAAGGCAACATGGGGGGAGAAGACTTGAGCATCACAGGAGATGTTAGGTGATGCCAAATTAGGTCACTAGTTGTCTATATGGGCGCCTAAGGAAGGTGCTTGATCAGGAAAGAAAAAGAATTACTTTGTTTACCCAGAGTTCTCCAGCAGTCAGGAGAGCCTGGCCCTTGGAAAAGCAGGGCTGGACTTGAAATATTCTGTGTGCCGGAACTCCCACACTGACTTCAAAAGTACGATGTTTCCTTCATTCATTTTCTTTTGGTGAGAGGATAAGTAAACCAGGGGATTCCTAATCTTAGTCCAGCCTCCTCTATTCTTTCCCATCCTTTTCCTTGTTCCTCTACATTAATAAATACTTCATTTATATCCAATTTACAATACTTGGATATTCTTTTAGTGTGTGGGAGGGGTATTTGGGGTTGAACCCAGTGACATTCTTCCTCTGAGCTATGTCTCCAGCTCTATTCTATTTTGTTTTTTATTTTGATATAGGGTCTCATTGCTGAGGCTGCCCTTGAACCTGGGATCCTTCTGTCTCGTTCACCCAAGTACTGTAATTACAGGTGTGCACCACCATGCCCAGCTTTACCCTCTATTTTGGCCAATATATTTCCTCAGTTCATTCAAGTCCACTCATTTTATGTCAGATTTTGTGAAGGATGAGGAGGTGGTCTTGTATCCTTCAGGGTGTTTTCACTGTTCTGGGTCAGTGTGTGGTTGCTCAAAGAACTCAGGAGAGTATTTTGTTGAATTAATTTTACTGTTGGCAAAATTAAAGGTGGGCAATTTAAAGGGACAGTTATATGTTCCAACTGTGGAAAAAAACATAAGTATGGAATTCCCACAGAGGCAGTGCCTTTCTGGCCTTGATGACAAAACCAGTTATATCTGAAAGTGGAGGTCAGCCACATCACCAAAGCTGAGGGAAGAGGCCTGTCCCTTGCTTCCATAGCAGGCTGCTGTTCGTCTGCTTGCCCTGCTCTGGTGAGTGCTTCCGTCTGCAGCAGGCCCTATAACATTACCATGCATAACAATCTGTCACTATTATTCATGGCTTTTCTCCAGTCTCCATACTTTTGACATTGCCATTAAAGAGATTCAGTGTGCTTAGTAGCTCTTTAAAAAATAAATAATTGAAAGCTAAATTATATTAAACCGGGCCAACGCTGACCCCTTCACCTCAGTCCATTGCTATCTCCTTAAATGTATTCCTTCTTAAATCATATTGTAATTTGAAGATGCTGAAGTCTAAGTTTTTTGACTCAAATGCAGTTCCCTCTGATGCATAATTCATTTTCACTTTGTTACTGGTGCTGCACACGCAATCGCTTTTTTGGCAGCTAAATGCAGGATGAAATCAACAACTCTGTAAAGGGTGAGGAATCGGAGTGGACATCTTGGCGGAAGAAATATTAAGCATGTCACAATGTTTTGTACTCTGTCTGGTGAAATGGAGACAAAACCCTCCAACAACCCTCAAGTTAATGGGAGAAAATGGCATTTTATGGCTGAAAATTATCTACCACTGATGTCATGTTGTTGTTGCATTTAATTATTCTACACATCACAGAAGACAATGACTTTTGAATGTTTTCAAGCCACACAATTATTGAATGAGCATCTTTTGGAGTTTCAATGTTTTGAAGAAAGAAAGTACTCCTTGGTTGCCAGTCATTCTTTTACTCCCTAAGGGGATAGAATTCCCAGTGAAAGCACATGACCTTTAAACAAAGAGAAACCAGCAAGAATTCCTCAGAGTGAGGACATTGTCAACATAAACAAGAGTTTGGATGTTGACAAAATTAGGTTAAATTAGATCCGCAAGTGAAAATTAAAATGGCTTTGAATAATATAGTCTAGTGACCTAATATCATACACACAGAAGTATCATTTCATTGTAATTTTAAAACACCATGCTGTAGTACTTCCTCAAAATAATCCTGATTTCAGAAGATTTCTTCTGGTGTCCTCACACTGCTTTTTTATTGTAAATATATTACACATAAAATTGAATAACAATTGTTCTAAATGAATACCAGAAAAAATTAACTGCTTAACTTTGTGTGTGTGTGTGTGTGTGTGTGTGTGTGTGTGTGTGTGTGTGTGTATGTGTGCATGTGTTGGGGGCGAGCGTTACTGGGTTTTGAACTCCGGGGCATTCTACTTCCAACCTACACTTCCAGTCATTTTTTCTTTTTGTTTTGAAATTGGATCTTGCTAGGTTGCTGAGAGTCTTGCTACACTGCTGAAGCTGTCCTCAAACCTGCAATCTTCCTGTGACAGCCTCCCAAGTACTGGGGTTACAGGAATGCACCACCATGCCAGGCTTGTTTAATGTTTGGAAAAACATATTGTCATAAAATACATTTAACCAGAAAACAACAAGAACAATAATACTCTACTACATTTCCAAATTCCTACTCCCTGTCTTGTTTCTTACTCTGTGGAAAATGTCTCCATTAGCCTGCCTTCATCTCCTACCTCTTTGGCAAGGCTTTTCTTAGATCCTAATTGATTAAGAGATCCTAATTGTACAAGAGATCCAAGAGCATGAGTATGTATTGTTTAGAATCTAATAATGCGTAACCATGAGGAAGACTGCAAATATGTTTGTGCATGTCATTGTATGTATAAAGTGCAAGAGGGAGAGGATAGACAATATTCTTCATATTTCTACTAATAAAATAGTTACTTTTTCAGTCTGTTTACTAGCCTTTTTCTGCCGCATTGCATTGGTTCTTTCTGAATACCCTGGTAAAAGACAGCTGAAGACAAATTTGCAGAAATAAGGGGAAAACAACCTGAGAGGTTAACTGGTTAGAGGGACCACTTGATCAGGGCTGATTAAAAGAAATAAATCTTTGAAACTTGATACAAGGACAATGAATGGCCAAGATAGGACACAGAGAGGTACAGTGTCCTTTCCCTTTCTCATGGATTCAGAGTGACAAATTTGAGATAGAAGAGATTTACGAGGTTCAAGGGTAGCTTTGGGATAAAATTTAATCAATTGGTCAACATGTTTCTACTGAATCCTCTAATGGGAAAGCCCTGTGCTAGGCACCAAAAGAATACTAGAGAACTGAAAGACAGCCTGAAGCACTGTGTGCATTTTTAAAGTGAAAACAAGTTTCTCCAAGTCCTGAAAGAGACACTGGAAGTGTGATGCCAGAAATCTTATACAAAGTCCTTTTAAATTATCGACTCCACTTTGCAAGAATCAGAATCCCTCTTGGTCTTGCATGGCCCCCATTATTTCAGCATGTCCTTTGAGGTGAAGTAATATCAATTTATATTGCAAATATTTCATCAAATCAAGGAAATTGGCCCTGCGGAGTGTATATGTGTGTGTATTTTTCTGGCTTATTTATTTAGTAGACCAGGAAGAAAAAAATTGTTCTTAGCAGATCATTCCGTATTTATTTATTGTTTGTTGGTTTTCTTTTTTTTCTGATTTTGGTGGAGGACAGGAGAGGTTTCCTAGGTAGTGGACTAATAGATTATCTTTGGCCTATTTCAATAGCTATGAAAGTAAGAAGGGTCTCTGGAACATCATAGACTTCCTGGATGTCAGTATGGACCTATGATGCTTGGCAGGCCATGATCTTGTTACTAAGATATAGGGTTTCTTGAGGAAGTCAAATCAAGTCAACTGTTAGCAAGTCTTCTGTTGTTTTTGTTGGTAAGGGGGATTGAACCCAGGGGCATCATGCTCCCTCCAAGCTACACCCCCAGACTTTTTAAAAATTTTTATTTGTTTTAACTTTGAAACAAGGTCTCACTGTGTTGTACAGGGCCTTGCTAATTTGCTAAAGCTGGTCTCGAACTTGTGTTCCTCCTGCCTCACCCTCCCAAGTACTGGGATTATAGGCTTGCGCCACCACACCCTGAATATTGACTTTTCTTGACACTCTTGGTGTTCTTGTTTTCTCTCTTTTCTCTTTCATTTTATTGCATTGTATCTTCTATTGAAATATTTCTCTAAAAGATCTACCTATCAATATAATTAAGACAAGTGAACAGATAACCTGGGTTATAGTATTAATATCTTTCTTTACATAAGAATTTGTGAAGAAAAACAAAATCCTTCAGGGTCCAACATATTAACACAATAAAGCAGAAGTGTGGAAAGCATTTTGAAAGTTTATCTCATCACATGGCTTGTTAGATATACAGCCTTACTCAAACACTGCCTACTTAGGAAGTCAAGTCCAATTCCAAGGCAACTTAAGATGGGTTTTTCTGCTAAGGAGGAATGATAATCTATCTGATATGAAAGAAAATAACAGACACTTGCAGGGGGTAATTAAATTACCTGTAGAAAGTCAGTGATATATATTGACTCTATTTGAAGCATAAAATAAAAGACACACAGGACAGAAAAATTAGAAAGTGCTTACATTTCCTTAAAAAAATTAGTAGTTCTAATAAAAAATGACAAGTTTTAAGATCAACAGTTTTATTCCTTAAGTGTTAGCAGTAATGGCTCATCATCTCTCCTCCGTCCATTTGATCTCTTTATGGGAAGCAAACACGTCCTCACCCCTCCCTTTAATACAGTGGTCAGTAGGAATTTTATATGACCTATGAATTAAGAATTTTTATATTTTCAAAAATAAATAATAGAAAGCAAAAAATAATAGGCAAATGAGATTATATATTATCTGTAAAATGTAAAATATTTACTATAGGGCCTTTTATAGAAACTATTTGCAGGACTTTATTCTAATAAGGTAGACTGATTACATACATTTAAGTAAGATTTCCAAAGGAAAAAGCAATGATCAAAAATGGGGAAAGTTAGGAATTATGCTTTAAAGAACACTAGCATTTGATCAAATAGTGATATTGCAAAAGGCAGTAGAAACGATTACAGGAGGACTCTGATACTCAAAAAAAGTCACTGAACATGAAAAAAGTATAGGGCAAAGATTTCGAATGTGTCATCGATGGGCTGTGTTGGTGGTACTGAAAAATACCAGATGCTATGAGATCCAGATATTCAAAGGTATACTAAGTCAAACCTGTATTACAAGTCCAAAATGCTAGACTGAGAATGTTAGCCAAATTCACTGCTAAAATGGAACAAGAAGCCAGACAAACTCATGAACAAGAACTGTCAAACCAGGTGAGCAAAAGCATTGTTGACTTGGAACAAAAGTCATGTTTAAACACAGGCCATCAATTATGTTTAAAAGGGAATCCAAAGGAAAGATGACTCTCCTAATATCATTTTTAAAAACTTAAATAGTATAACTGCCAAATGAGTATGCCATTTGGAATGTTTCCACTTTAAGTCCTGCCCACACCTACAATATAGCACTTCTAAAAATTTAAATTATCATCTTGCTTGAAAAATTAGCCCTGGTTTTAGACCTTCAGAGCCATGGCTGATCCTGTTCACCACACACCAGGTGAATTGGTATGTGGCCAACTCCCTTAAGAGTCACCTTGTCCCTGGCCTGAGTCCAGAGCAGCAGAGAAATCCATCACTTTGCTCAGTCCACCCTAAAGAATTTCTAGGAAAAGTTACACATGTCTGCCTGTAACATTGAAAATGTGGTATATATGCACGATGGAATTTTTCTCAGCCATAAAGAACAACAAAATTATGTCATGTGCAGGAAAATGAATGGAACTGGATAATAGTATGCTAAGTCAGATCAGTTAGTCACAGAAAATCAAGGGTCAAATATTTTCTCTCAAGCCGGGCATGGTGGCGCACGCTTGTAATCCCAGTACTTTGGGAGGTGGAGACCGGAGGATCCGGATTCGCGGCCAGCCTCAGCTCTCTCTCTCTCTCTCTCTCTCTCTCTCTCTCTCTCCTTAGTGAGGCCCTCCGCAACTTTGTGAGACCTGGTTTCAAAATAAAGTATAAAAATAGGGCCGGGGGCGTAGCACGGAGGTAGAACGCCCCTGCATTCAATCCCCCGTACTGCAAAAAAAAAAAAAAAATTTTTTTTCTCTCATATGTAAAAGATAGACAGAAAAGAGGAAACAAAAAGTGATGTTAGATAATTTTAGATAATTGAGGAAAGAGACCAGTAAAATAGTGGGAAGGGTTAGAGGGGGGAGAAATGGGGAGGGAAAAGAGAAGAACTGATGAAAGAAATAATTAAAATTATGTTGTGTCCATGTATGAAGCTATCATTACCAATCTAGCTGGTATGTATAGGGAGGGATGGATAGCAGAGTGGGACTTGACTAGAATCACACCGACCCTGTGCATATATCTCTTTGTATAACTTCACTAAAACATATAATTACAATGCACCAATAAAAGTATACAAATAAAATAAAAACAAAACAAAAAAGAGATATGCAACAAAAGCACAACAAAACGACAACAAAAATTAGTCATTCTGTTTTATGGATCTCAGACATACCTCTTTTGATGAGATACTATTATTAAGCTTAGTGATTTACCTTTATCTCTTGACTTTAGATAGGTACTTTTGCTCTTAATAAAGAAAAAAAAGGCTAATACTGGGACTGGGATGTCTGATGTTAAAAACATTCTTTTGACCCTTTTACATCTTATGTGCAGTCTTGTAGTCTAATGTCACTTACTAGAGACAATAAAATGTAAAAGCTTGTATTTCCTTTAACCTTACAAAGAATTGTGGTTCTTTTGTGGCTGGAGCAGGAATTTAAGGTAAACAGGATGATGCTAGCCACTTGAGATTTTCTCTTTCACAGTCACAGGTTCCAAAACTCTCCTTTTGAAAAAATCTGCTCCTTTGTATTATTCCTTACCACTCCCAGTGGTTATCATTTTTAAAGTTCAAACATATCAGGCCTAGCTAGGTGTGGTGGCCCAGGCCTGTAACCCCAGTACTTGGGAGGCTGAGACAGGAGGATCATAGGTTCCAGGCTAGCCTCAGCAACTTAACAAGGCCCACAGGAACTTTAGCGGGACCCTGTTTCCAAATAAAAAACAAAATAGAACTGGAGGTATAGCTTGGAGGTAGAATACCCCTGGGTTCAATCTGGTACCACACACACACACAAAAAAAAAATCAAATATCTCAGGCCTAGTTATCAAGTACAATGTGTATGCTTTACTAAGAATGATTTATTAGATTACTTCCTCTCATTATTGGGGAAATCAGATTAGCACAAGAATACCATTTATCTGTAAGTGAGAAAAGATGGATCATGGAAAAGGAGTAAAAGAAGACCCAGTTCCTGAAGGGATGAGGAAAAGTACAGACAAACCTCATTGACATCATCATTTTAGAAAGGCTTCTTCTGACCATTGCATTTTTTGGTTGCTCTTCCCTCCATTCCCTGAGGTTAAGACTAATTTTTTTCTCTCTTTTTAAAATAGTGTTCAGCAAACACCACACATGTGTTGAGTTTGAAAAGAGAAGAATGCTACAAGCTCTCAAAGGGGTGGTGGAAATTATAGGTAGCGAAAATGTAATTATCCATCTTGGAGTTTTTCCAGGCCGGATCCACCTGATCAGAGACATTAGAGCAAATGCATTACACTTTTAAAAAGTCTCCTGCCGGGCTCACTGAATGAGAGTAATATCATATTGCCTATGGTTCTGGTAAATAAAAAGCATCATTAACAATAACACAATGTGAAGAGCCTGCTTCAGTGATAGACTGTATTTAGCCACGATGGTGCATCAAAATCACGGGCCTGGCTTCGGAAATGGGCGGACGCACTGGAGGGGCAAACAGTGATGATTAAAAAATGCAGTCAGAACAGGAGCAAAACCTTCCCAGCTTCTTCTTACAGAACTCTTCCTCTTTAGAAGCAATCATACTTGGAAACTCATTCCATTTCGGAATAGGAAAGACTACTGTACTGAATATGTGAATCCAACTGTGTTCTATTCTGACACAGAGGCCCAACCTCCAAATCAAGGACAAATGCATCTGCAATGGTGGGTCACTGGCTGGGTGCAGACCTGGCCTAGCTGGGAATGAAAAGAGCTGAACAGTAAATGCAGAACAATGAATGCATCACTCTCCCTTCCTGGCAAATTTGTGTCAATCCATTTCAACAAATATTTTGGAGTGTCCTTCATATGTAGGTATTCCCTATGGTATTATGAGATATGAAAGAATATGACATACCTCCTCTTCCAAATCATGATAATCTTCCTGTGAGAAGATGCATTAGAATTGTAATATAGAAAAGAGTTTAAGTAAAAAAACGTTCAACTGAGAAAGGCACAGTGGCACATGCCTGTAATCCCAGTATTTGGGAGGCTGGGACAGGAGGATTGCAGGTTCAAGGCCAGTCTCAGCAACTTAGACCCTGTTTCAGAATAAAAATACTGACAAATCTCAAATACATAAAAATATGGCTAAGTGATATGCAAAGCATTTTAACACAGTAGAGGTGAGATTCTCAAATTTTAAGTTTCTGGAAAGCAACTTGGCTAAGTTTCATTTACTTGTTTCAAGAACATCTCATTCCAAAATTACTATCTAAAGAAGGCATAAAATTTATTGTCAAAAAATGTCTATTAAAGCTGGGTGTGGTAGTGCATGCCTATAATCCCAGTACTTGGGAAGCTGAGACAGGGGAATCTCAGGTTCAAAGCCAACCTCAGAAAATTAGCAAGACCCTCAGTAACTTAGTAAGACCCTGTTTCAAAATAAAACAAATAGAGGTAGAATGTCTCTGGGTTCAAACCCCAGTGACTAACATACACACACATACACACACACACACACACACACACACACACACACACACTCAAACAAACACACACACTTCTATTAAGTAAGATTCTGATTCCTTATACGGAATAGATAAATAAGTAAATAAATAAATGGGATGAAAAGAAAGATCCACTGTAAGTGGAATGGCTCTTGATAAATATAAAAACAAAGGTGTGGTTAGAAAATCACTACTTTATAGTCACCGTGTTCATAACGATTTAGAAGAGAATTATCAATAAATGCAAATATGTGATGATGAACAGGATGTCTAGATTGACTCAAAATATCTCCTCACACAAACATGTATTCAAAAAGAAAAGTTGTAACTTTAAAATAAAAACAAAACAGCCAAAAAAAAAACATGACATACCTCAACCAAATGATCAAAGTTAATGTCACTAATAATAGGACAAACTGATATCCTGGGGTGATGAGCTGAGAAGACACAGCATGGCCTTTTGGAGCACTCTTGCCAAGAATGAATAACCTGAATCTAATCGTGAGAAAATACAAATGAAGGACCATCTACAAACTAAGCAATCTATTTGTGCTGCTTAAAATTGTCTATTCGATGAGTGACAAAGAAGAATTGAGAAATGATTCTAGGTTAAAAGGCTTGGTGAGTCATATCGTGATTACTAAAACCAATGCATACTATGGATTGGATCCATATGGATTGGGCAAAAATGTGGCATAAAAATAATATTGGTATAATTGGTGAATACAGTTTGAATACAGATTGTAGATTAGATAATATTATTTTATCACTATTACAATTCCTCAATCTCATATTTCCTGCAATTTGGTCTTTTGCTTATTTGCAAAAAAAGCACTCTAAAGCATTTAGGGTTAAAATGCATGATACATACAATTTTCACTGAAATGATGTAGAAAAATAATGTATACATGAATACAGAGAATAATAAAGAAAGTGTGCAATAACTTTTTAAAAAGTGAATCTGGATAAAGGATATTCAAGAGTTCTTTGTGCTCTGTTTAAAACTATTCTGGATATTTATCTGTACATTTGAAAATATACAGACATGTTTGAAAAAATCATGTACACACATGCTCATTGAAACTTTACTTGATATGTACACAAAGTCCCACAAGATTCTCTCCAAGTACTGCTTTATCTGGATTCGATGGATTTTGAAATGTAACATTTCCATTTATCTAAGTGATTGAAATTTCCATTTTGATTATATCCTTCTTAGAAGAGTGTTAATTACTTTCTAAAGGTGTGGAGTTTTTGTGGCTGCTGCTCTGGATGCCAGCTATCTTTCTAAAATTTTCCTTTCTTTTTCCACACAAACTCTTTTTGCATATCCTTAGTCTCCTCCTCATACTTTATCATCTTCTGCACTATTTTTATATCAAATTTTGTGTTGATCTCTAATTTAATATATTGTGATCACTTAATATCTATATAATATCAATTAAATTATTGGTACATTTATAATGGCCAAGGATGTAATCAATTTATTTAAATGTTTCATTTGTCTTCAAAGTATTGAAAAACACTGTGTATGTTGAGAGACTGAATATACTAACAATGGCAAGGCATATAATAAAGTAGAACTTTTACAACCTGTGGTAACCTGCTCAGAAATCCAACTTCTTCCCTACAAATACTAACCAGGAAGCCAGTCTAAATTGTAGGAGGTTAGATTGCCAAACAATAATTCCTATATACATTAATCTGAAAGGGTTAGGACTTGATAAATAATTTAAAAATTGCACTAAATAAACAATGCTTCCAACATAAGATCAGAGACAGTTAAATATGGGCCCTTCACCAATCATGTGGAATACTCCTGTGTGGTTGCCTTTGAAGTTTGCCTCCTAGAGCAAACTCCATCAGGGAACATCGGAAGCCTTCCGTTCTGTCAGCTGCAAAACTCACATTCATCTGCAAACACAAGTGATGGTGGTAGACTCCTACAGCCAGCTCTGAATACACAGCCTTTGCTCTTCCTATCTGCTTGGCCTTACTTATATCCACAGTATCTATTTGAGGTTTCTCTGCCTTTGTCTTTGTCTCTGTTTCTTTTCTTTATCTTCTCTCTCTCTCTTTCTCTCTCTCTTTCTATATATGATGTATATACATATATATGTATATATACATAAACATACACAGTAAAAAGCAGAAATAATCTACGACCACCTATAGAATAAATAAGTATTTACAATAAAAATTGTGCTGTCCAATCATGAGATAAGGAAAACTACCCTTTTAAAGATAATGGGACATACATTTTTATTAAAAAATAATAATGTATATATATATATTTAAAATGTTTCATACAAAATTAGATATTGTAAGCCCAATTTTTTAAACAACAGCAATAATACATTTTCTTTTTTTTATGTTTTTATTGGTGCATTGTAGTCTCACATCACAATGAGTATCAATTTGGTGTTAACATACATGCACACAGCTCTTGGTGTCCCTCCCCCCCGTCTCCCCCCCACATGTAGCACTGAGAATGATGTTGGTATAATCTCATATATACACATTGTTTATGACAGTAATTCCATGGATTCACTACTTTCTTACCCTTACCCTTCCCTTGTACCCCTTCCCTTGCACCACTGAGGGTTCTCCATTGTCATTGGAGTCCCTTTTGTGTTCCCACTACTCCCTAAGTTGCGCATGTTAATGAAAACATATGACCCTTCATTTTTTGTGATTGGCTAATCTCACTTAACATAATGCTCTCCAGATCTTTCCATTTTCTTGCAAATGCTGTTATTTTGTTCTTCTTTATTGCTGAGTAGAATTCCATTGTGTGTATTTCCCATAATTTTGTGATCCATTCATCTGTTGATGGACATCTAGGTTGGTTAAAGCACAGGAAATTAAAACAAGAATTAATAAGTGGGATAGCATTAAACTACAAAGCTTCTGCTCACCAAAGAAAACCATCAAGAGCTTAAAGAGAAAGCCTACGGAATGGGAAAAGATCTTTACATTTTCTACTTCTGGGAAAAAATGGCCAATGAATGTCCTTTGAAAAGTACTTAACTAGCCAGGCGTGCTGGCGCATGCTTGTAATCCCAGTACTTTGGGAGGTGGAGACCAGAGGATCTGGGTTTGCAGCCAGCCTCAGCTCTCTCTCTCTCTCTCTTTCTCTCTCTCTCTCTGTACCTAGTGAGGCCCTCCGCAACTTCGTGAGACCCGGTTTCAAAATAAAGTATAAAAAATAGGGCCGGGGGTGTAGTGCGGAGGTAGAAGGCCCCTGCTTCAATCCTGGTACCGCAAAAAAAAAAAAAAAGAAAAAAAAAGAAAAGTACTTAACAGCCCGGCGTGGTGGCGCACTCTTGTAATACCAGTACTTGGGACCAGAGGATCCCGGTTCACGGCCAGCCTCAGCTACTTAGTGAGGCCCCTGCAACTTAGTGAGATCCTGTTTCAAAATAAAGAACAAAAAATCGGGCTGGGGGTGTAGCTCGGAGGTAGAATGCCCCTGGGTTCAATCCCCAGTACTGCAAAAAAAAAAAAAAAGTACTTAATGAAATCTCAAATCATCTCTTTGAGGAAGCTGGGAGGAGGGCAGCTTAAGAGTGTGTATTACCTCAGTGTACATTCCTATGTAAACATATTAAATGTTACTAGTACATACTAAAATGTATATTCAAAGTTAACTGACCTAACTAAGATCATGCAAAATCTGAGGAGCCTGTAGTGAGATGAAGTGGAAGGGAATAGATGGGATCAATTAAAATGAACATAAAAAGTTAAAAAAAAAAAAGATAAAATACACTTTAACTGGGAAAAGGGTAAACGTGTCACAAAGATGTATTCCTGTGTATTGAGCTATGCGGGCAAGGAGAGCTGTTTCAAGACTGTCATTCATATATATATATATATATATATATATATACATATATATATATATACATATATATATATATATATCTGAATGTATATACATCTGAATGCATACACAGACACACACATATATGTTCTGCATCTGTTTTTTTAGCAAAACCAGCAATATAATTTTGAAAATCCCATTTGAATGCCCCTATCTCCAAGCTCAAGGCAATACATTCCCCATAGTGAATTCCTTGTTGTTTGTTTACTCTGCTTTTAAATAACAATGTTAACAATAATCCTCCCCTGGGATTCCACAGCCTCCAGCCCCCACCAAGGACAAATCCAGGGATTATGATGAAGAACATTTGAACACACTTGGAGCTTGGTGCTGCAACCCTCAAGGGAGACAGACCCTCACATCAGAATCTGGAAGTTAGAATGTGGATATTAACTCTTTCCAGTCCAAAGGGTCTGAGCAGAGCTTGCCAGCTTTTATCTTCACATCCCGATGATTCTGAAGCAATATCCCAGCACTGAAGCTTAAAACAACCTCAAAAGAAATAAATTAACCTTTACAATGCCTGGATTCTAGATTTTAATGATTTGAATATAGATTGTTTAGGCACCTATTCCAAATGAATTTTCACTCCATAATATTCACATTATCTGATAATTCATTCTTTTCAACACTTCCAAATTAAAAATGCACTTTGAGATTTTTATATAAAACTGAAGCAATTGTTATTTTAAAAAATATTTTCATCCAAGTCAGGCATGGTATCACATACCTGTAATCCCAGTACTTAGGAGACTGAGACAGAAGGATCGAAGGTTCAAGGCCAGCCTCAGTAATTTAGTGAGGCCCTCAATAACTCAGGGAGACCCAGTTTCAAAATCAAAAGGGGTAGGGTATAGCTTGGAGGTAGAACAATCCTCAGTAACACACACACACACACACACACACACATACATACACACACACACACACACACACACACACACACACACACACATTTCCTTCCAGTCAGGCATAGTGATACACACCTGTAATCCCGATACTTGGGAGACTAAGACAGGAGGATTGTAGCTTGGAGACCAGTCTCAGCAATTTGGTGAGACTCTGTTTAAAAATAAAAAAATTAAATTAAATAGGGCTGGGTGTAGCTCAGAAGTAGAATGCCCCTGAGTTTGATCACTAGTACCAAAAACAAAACAAAACACCAACAACAACAGCAACAACAAAAAACAGGATCTTGGCCGGTTATGGTGGTTCAGATTTGTAATCCCAGTACTTGGGAGGCTGAGACTGGAGGATCCAGGTTTGTGACCAGACTCAGCTACTTAGTGATGCCCTCCCCAACTTAGTGAGACCCTGTTTCAAAAAAAAAAGAACAAAAAATAGGGCTGGGGGTGTAGCTCAGAGGCAGAATGCCCCTGGGTTCAATCCCCAGTACCGCAAAGAAAAAAAAAAAAACAGGATCTTGCTAAATTGCTAAGGCTGGCCTTGAACCTGTTATCCTCTTGTCTGTGCCTCCTAAATGCTGGGATTATAGGCATGTGCCACTGTGCCTGGCTCCATCCTGCTTTACTCTCCTCTATTTTATTGAATTGGGTCAGTTAGTTAGTTAGTTAGTTAGCTAGTTAGATGGTATTGATGGTAAAATGTATAAATCCTTTTCTGATTTCCTGGGCCTGCCTGCCTTCCTTCCTTCCTTCCTTCCTTCCTTCTTTCCTTGTACTATGGGATAAAAGCTAGGATCTCACATATACTAGGTAAGTGCTCTACCACTGAGCTATATCTTTAGTCATTTTTTATTTTATTTTGAGACAGGGCCTCACTAGTTGCCCAGGCTGGCCTTGAACTTGCCATCCTCCTGCCTTAGACTCCCGAATAGCAGGGATTATACATTTGCAAATCATGTCCAGATCTTTTTTGCATGTTCTACTTATAAACCACCATTACAATATTACTATGTCTCATAATTGCTTATGTACTGTACTTTACTGAGATCTTTTTACTGCAGATAGCTTTGAGTTACTATCTAATATTCTTTTCTTTCACTCAGTAGAACATCCTGAACATATCTTACAGATATGTTTAGTAGTAATGAATTCCTTCAGCTTCCATTTATCTAATAATGTCTTTGTGCCCAGCCCCCACTCTTGAAGAATAGTTTTACTGGATACGGTATCTTTGGTTCACAGTTTTTTGATTGTTTGTTTTTCGTTACTTCTTTATGACTTTGAACGTAACAGCCCATTGCCTTCTGAACTCCAAAATGTCTCATGAGAAATCTGCTGATTAATCTATTGAGGGTCTCTGGTATTTTATGAGTCCCTTATCTCTTGATATTTTCAAGATTCTTTCATTGGCCTTGAAACTTGAAAATTTAATTTGACTATGCCTTTGTGTGTCTCTTTGAGTTCATATTATTTGGAATTTCTTGAGCTTTTTGCATTTACATTTTTCATCAAATTAGTGAAATTTGAGGCCATTAAAAATATTCTACTTTCCCCTTTCTCTCTTCTCCTGTGTTCCCAACAATGTTTATGCTGTTTGGCCCACCTAATGGTGCTCCACATGTCCTCTAGACTGTTTCTTTTTCTTAAATATATTTTCCTTCTGTTCCTCAGTTTCAATACTTTCCACTGTCCTATCTTCAAGTTTGCTGTTTTTCTTTCTTTTTTTTCCGTAGTCTGCTCAAATATGCCTTTGAATTCATATAGTGATTTTTTCATTTCAATTATTTTATTCTTCAAGGCCAGAATTTTATTTTTGGCTTCTTTTCAGTTCTTTTTTTATCACTTTATCAATATTTCTAATGTGTGCACACATCATTCTTTATGTACTTTTATTGGTTCATTTTAACTATACATCATACATTTTTTAAATGTATACTTTCTTCATGTCTTCCTTTAGTTCTTTGAGCATCTTTAAGGCTGCTGTTTAAATGTCTGTCTAAACCTGATCTCTTATCAGGTCTTTTTCATGGACAGCTTTTGGAGTTGGTTACAACAATGGGAAAAAGCAAGCACCAAGGGTCCCACTTCTCAAAAATGGGAGATGAATATCTGTGATTGTGCTAAGTAGAGTTTTTGTGCAGCAAAGGAAACAATCAAGAACCTCAACAGAGAGCCGACAGAATGGGACAAGATTTTTGCCAGCTACCCCTCCGATAGAGGACTCATATCTAGAATATACAGAGAACTTAAAAAAATCACCACTAAAAAAAAAAATAACTCAATCAAAAAATGGGCAAGTGAACTGAATAGACACTTCACAGAAGAAGAAATACAAATGGCCCATAAATGTATGAAAAAATGTTCAACATCATTAGCAATCAGAGAGATGCAAATCAAAACTACCCTGAGATTTCACCTAACTAGAATGGCAATCATTAAAAACACAAACAACAACAAATGCTGGCGAGGATGTGGAGAAGTAGGAACTCTACTACACTGTTGGTGGAATTGCAAATTAGTGCAACCGCTTTGGAAAACAGTGTGGAGGATCCTCAGAAGAATGGGAATAAACCTACCATATGACCCAGCAATACCACTTCTAGGCATCTACCCCAAAGAA
>PVJS01010443.1:13387-48088 GCA_004027185.1 Glis glis | reverse complement strand
CTCTCTCTCTCTCTCTCTCTCTCTCTCTCTCTCTCTCTCCCTCCCTCCCTCTCTCTCTCTCTCCCTCTCTCTCTCTCTCTCTCTCCCTGTCTTTCTCTTTCTGTCTCTCTCTGTCTCTCTCTGTCTCTACCTAGTGAGGCCCTCCGCAACTTCGTGAGACCCAGTTTCAAAATTAAGTATAAAAAAATAGGGCCAGGGGTGTAGCGCGGAGGTAGAACACCCCTGTGTTCAATTCCCGGTACCGCAAAAAAAAAAAAAAATAGAAAGTTAACAGTGCTTAATTGTAATAGTAATAGAAGGGGAGGTAGATAGGAAAGGAATTTTATATTTCACTTGACAGGTAAGTCCTCCTTAAAGATTCAAAAAGATTTGGGTGAGCCAGGCATGGTGGTGCACGCTTGTAATCCTAGTACTTGGGAAGCTGAGACAGGAGGATCACAGGTTTGCAGCCAGCCTCAGCAACTTAGTGAGGCCCTCTGCAATTTAGTGAGAGCCTGTTTCAAAATAAAAAATAAAATAGATCTGGGGGTATAACTCAGAGGTAGACTGCCCCTGTGTGCAATCTCCAGTACCCAGCCCCCCAAAAAAATTTGGGTGGTACTTTTATTTAATTTTAATATTCTTAGAGAAGTTTTAGATTCACAGCAAAATTGAAAGGAAGGCACAAAGATTTCCCCAATACCCCCTGTCCTCATACTTGCATAGCCTCCCCCATTATCAACATCCCCCACCAGAGTGGGAAGTTAGTTACAACTGATGAACTGATTTGAGACATCATAACCACTCAAAGCCTATAATTTAAACTAAAATTTGCCTTGTTGTCCACTCTATGAGTTTGGACAAATGTCTAGTGACATGTATCCACCACTGTAGTATCATACAGAATAGTTTTTTTGTTTTGTTTTGTTTTGTTTTGTTTTGTTTGCAGTACTGGGGATTGAACCCAGGGGCATTCTACCTCCAAACTATACCCACAGCCCTATTTTTTATTCTTTATTTTGAAACAGGGTCTCACTAATTTGCAGAGGGCCTCACTAAGGAGCTGAGGCTGGCCACGAACCCAGATCCTCCAGTCTCAGCCTCCCAAGTACTGGGATTACAAGCAGCACAGGAGAAGGGTTGATTCCACGAAGGGTCCAATGAGTTCCCAAGAGAGGGGAACTCATTTCAGGACCATGGAGTCCTTGGCTCACCTGATGGAAAAGAATTTCAGCATGTGCCAGTCAGAGACACAGACAGAGATTTACTTGGGAAAGTAAGAAATACACATTCAAGGGAGAATTGGGGTGATCTCAAGAAAGAGATGCAGTTTGGGGTTTACAGTTCTTCATTTAAAGGAAACTTGGTGAAGGGGGTAGAGGAAGGTTTGTGAGGATGACCTCAGTCTGGTGATCACCAGCCAGTCTATGGTGATCGGGTCATTTTCCAAATCCTTAGGCTGATCGTGGTCTCCATTATCTGATCAATAGATAAGCTGAAAATCCTCTAAATTATAGGTTTCTCAAGACATCATATCTGTCTTTTTAACAGCACATGGAGTAATTACAGCTTTTTTTTTTTTTTTTTGGTTACCTTAAAGATTTACAGATTTCCCAGGAATTTTGGAGAGAGAGGCTTGGAAGAGAAAACTGGCTTGGGGAGTAAAGGCATGAGGAACTTTAGCACCAGGCTTTTATGTTACTTCTGTTTGACTTTTCCTCCCTTTCTGTCTCCTTTCTACCTACTTCTTTTATTTCCTCTGTCCTACCTCATTTTCACTACCTTAAAAATCCTCTGTGTGCTCCCCATTAGTTCTTCTCCCCCCGCCAACCCCTGGAAACCACTGATCTTTTTACTGTCTCCATAGTTTTATCCTTTCCAGAATGTCATACAGTAGGAATTGTACACTATCGTTTCTTAACACAGGCCCTTAAGAAGCAAATCTCTTTCTCTCATTCCTCCAGCTCTCTGCAGATATTCAAAGATGCCAGCAGCTGCCTGGCTTCCTCCATTCCCCATTTCCTTGAAAATACTTCATCCTTCTTCAAAGTCTTCTAAAATTGATCTTGACTCATCTCGAGGTATTATTTTTGAATCAGTCCCTCCTTTGCCACACATTAACTGTGAGGGAGAGAGCACATTAAGGCTTGTCACTCTGCATACAACGCTGTGCCGGCTGGCGAAAGGCACTTCGCAAGAGTCTCACCTGTGTTCAAGCATTTGTACATGAAGCAGCGGCTTGCACTGTGAAAACTGAGTGTGCATAGCCTGGAGTCTTTGGAATTCTTGCCAGAGCTGAAGGGTTTCTGCCGGAGCCAGCTATTCTGACTTTATTTGGCATCCAAGACAATTGCTTTTTGGTAGCCTCGTCTCAGCATCCCAGGTGTGCATCCCCAGAAAAGTAGACATTAACACAGCCTGGGCCTGCTCCTCAGACCCAGGACCTGTGCGCAAGCCACTGAGCCATGCTGGTTCCTGGGAGTGCCTCTGCATAGCAGATGCTTCCTTGCCTGGAGCATGCCGGGAGGATGAGCGCGGCACCAACAGGGAATGAAGTGGTCTCCCTGCTAGAAAGGAGGCCAGGGCTGCACCGGAGGCGCCATCACTGACTCACATAGCGGTGAAAAGATAAACGGATGCAAATCCAGCCATGTCTCGACATGTCAAGGGCAGGCCTTGGTTTTTTGTTTGTTTTGTTTTTGTTTTTGTTTTGTTTTTCACTTCCAATGACAACAGAAAAGTGTGACTTTTATCCCCACCCCATTAGCTTTTGAGCGGGACATGGTTTGGGCATTGAAATTAGAGCAGTTTTGACTCATCTACTCTTCAACCGCGTTTCCAGATCTACTGAGACTGGAAAGCCATCCACTTGTCCCACTAGACATTACCTTTTCCTGGCCTCCATGCTGTTCCCAGATTCCCTGGCCTCATGTTGCCACTATCAGGAGTCCTGACAGGGCGCAGAACACTCCTGGAAAGAGCCACAGCCCACCGCCCGCGACACTCCCAGCCTGCTCCTCAGTGCTGACCTTAACAACATCTAGGCGAACCTCCTGTTCTCTGATGAATGTCAATGTCCAGGATCTTAATCAATTATCATCTTCCTGGATGCCTGTCCTCAGCACGCACTCTCTCCCTCCTTCCTGTCTGTCTGTCTGTCTGTATCTCTCTCTCTCTCTCTCTCTCTCTCTCTCTCTCTCTCTCTCTGAGGTCTCTCTCTTCTCATTCACTCTTAACTCATCCCCAAGCCCTGGCACTCCTGCACTGCCTTCTGGAATCTGTGCTCAGTGCTCAGCTCAGCTCTCCTCAGAACTTTCCTTTCAGTTCTGGCTCTAAATGGACAGATGCTCTTGTCAGGAAACCACTTGCTTTTCACTAGGCAGTTTGAATTGTTAGCTGTCCACAAGGTTCTCACAATGCCAGACCTAGAGGAAGGGACTGGGGGGGGGGTGCTTCTTTCTTTCTTTGGCACTGGGAATGAACTCAGGGGTGTTCTACCTCTGAGATACATCCCTAGCTCGTGTGTGTGTGTGTGTGTGTGTGTGTGTGTGTGTGTGTGTAACTGGGAATTGAACCCAGGGGCATTCTACTTCCAAGCTACACCCCTAGCCTGTTTGTTTGTTTGTTTGTTTGTTTGTTTGTTTGTTTGTTTGTTTTGAAACCAGGTCTCACTAGGTTGCTGAAAGTCTCATTTTGTTGCTAAAGCTGTCCTCAAACCTGCTATCCTCCTGTCTCAGCCTCCCAAGTACTGAGATTACAGGCGTGCTGCTACCATACCTGTCTTGTCCTTGTTTCTTACTATTGCCACTTCACTGTCCTCCCTCCTACCACAAGAACAACAACAGAGTCCTCATATTTGAGTATCATCTTATTAGTCTTATCAATCAACCTGTTGCTGTCACCTACAGACCCACAGGTCACTCCCCTAATGCCTTGAGTCTTCTGATTGCTAACTCAATGCCACTCCTCCAACACGTTTGGTAACTTTGTTATCCTTACACCATCTTTCTAATATCCTAGACTCTTGGTGCTCGGATGCCCTCGCCTCCAACTCTGATGACCTCTACTCTGCCTCATCCACTCGCTCCAAAGATCACACTCTAGATTTGCCATTGCCAACAAATAGAACCACGCATCACAGCGTCGCAATTGCAAGCACTCCATCTCCCAAGCTCACTGTCACTTGTGCCCAACTGTAAGGGACTTTGGCCCCACGAGGCGCTATTAGTCATTATTATATAAAGTTTTCAGGGTTCCTCGACTTGCTTCCTTATCTAGCTCAGATCTGATGGCCCATCATATTCCACCCTTGTTAATATATTGTTAATACATTCTTTTCCTGTGTGTGCGTGCGTGCATGTGTGTGTGTTTGCGTGTGTGCGTGCATGTGTGTGTGTGTGTGTGTGTGTGTGTGTGTGTGTGTCTGTATATTGAGCTCAGGGACATTCTACCTCTGAGCTGCACACCCAAGCCCTTTTTTATTCTTTGTTTTGAAACAGGGTCTTGCTAGGTTGCTAAAAGTCTCACTACATTGGTGAGACTCTCCTCAAACCTGCAATCCTCCTGTCTCAGCTTCCCAAGTCCTGGGATTACAGGCATGCACCACCATGCTTGTCTTGTTAATGTATTCTTAACAGTTTTTTTTTCATTATTCTCACCTGGAAAAAACCCCAGGGCAGGTTAAATCAAGACAACTTGCTGGGGACACCAACTGAGATGGCCATGGCTGCAGAAGGTCACACAGCTCATGGACTGTCTCAAGTTCATGACCACTGCCCATAAGAACCATGAATTCTGTCCTTCAATCTCACATTTCCATAATCCAATCAGTTTGGATTGGATTGGATTGGATTGGAAAACTATCAGAAAACTGATAGTTTTCAAACTTGACACTACCCCAAAATTATCTGGAAGATATGTGAAAACTCAGATTGCTAGGCCCCCAAACTCCAAAGCTTCTGAATCAGTCAATTTGGGGTGGGGCCTAAGAAACTAACAAGTTACCACTGGCCTGCACCACACTTCAAGAACCACTGCCCTAAGTGACTATCTCATGAGTGTGTGTGTGTGTGTGTGTGTGTGTGTGTGTTACTGGGGATTGAACCCAGAGATACTCTATCTCTGAGCTACACCCCAATCCCTTTTATATTTTTTGTTTTGAAACAGGGTCTCGCTAGGTTGCTGAGGGCCTCACTACAATGCTGAAGCTGTCCTCAAACCTATGATCCTCCTATCTCATCCTCTCAAGTACTAGGATTATAGGTGTGTGCCACCACACCCGGCTTCATGACTTTCTTTATCTTCAAATCTCCAACATATATTGCCTCTCCTTACTTTCAGATGATAACTTTACTTGCACACATGCACAACACATACACACACACACACACACACACACACACACACACAATCAGAAGGGAGCTTCCAAAGCTAACACCAAACCACCCTTTTACTTTTTACTGAGCCTGTGCCACTCGGCTCTTCCCTCCCTCCTGCTACTGTGGGTGAACTGTTCAGGCTCCCCTCCAAAGCCAACCCTGCACACTAGACTGGACTCTGTCTCCCCTCTCCTGCTCAGACCTGACTCTTGAAGCTTCTCCTCTCCTAACCCTGCCCTACATCAAGAATCCCTCCCTCTCGGAATCCCGCTCAGCAGCATCAAGCACTTCGAAGGGCACTCCTCATCACCCCACGTTTTCCTTCCTAGCTTAGATTCGATGGTCCATCTTATTACACCCTTGCACATATTCTTTTCTCTTTGTTTTGCAGTACTGGGGATTGAACCCAGGGGCATTCTACCTCCGAGCTACACCCCCAGCCCTATTTTTTATTCTTTATTTTGAAACAGGGTCTCACTAAGTTGCGGAGGGCCTCACTAAGTAGCTGAGGCTGGCTGCGAACCTGCGATCCTCCGGTCTCCGCCTCCCAAGTACTGGGATTACAAGCGTGCGCCACCACGCCCGGCGCATATATTCTTAATGATCTCACGGGAACACTCCATGAAATTTGGTCTAGTTGCTTTTCTTCAAACTCACCAGGCACACCCCTTCCTCATGGCCTTGGGCTTGACCATCTCCTTCCAGATCTTAATCAAATACCATGTTCTCAATAACACTTTCCCTGACCAACCATTAAAAAATGTGATGCTGTTCCCCAAGGACCAGCAGCCCCCACCCCACTCTCCCCACTGACCACAGGCCCCCTTCCCTCCTTCTTTACTCATGGTCTGAAATTCAATCTTAGTTGCTTCAGATAATAACCGACATTAGCAAACTAGTCTCTTTGAGACAGGACCACTGAGAATTCTTTGTCACATCTAATTTGTTTAAGGCTTTCCTAAACAAAATGTACTTTGGATATCCCCTTCTCCTCTCTGCTCCCACACTTTGTGATGAGTTTTAAGACCAACTGGACATTTCATGGCTTTGTCCTGAGTAATATTTCAATGTCATTGGTCTTGGGGCCTGGCAGATTTCTCCTGAGATCACTTCAAATGTACCTCAATTCTTTTTTCTTCCTTCTCTCTGTCCCCCCACCCACAACCTTGCAGTCCTGAGGATTGAACCCAGTGCCTGGTACATGCTAGGCAAGGGCTCTGCCACTGAGCTACATTCCAGCACTATGGGTTAATTCTTAATATTCCATGTGGCTCTGGTTAATTTAAAACTGGATCTATGAGACCTGCCTTGTCTTCCTTTCTGTCCACTCCTCCATCTCTATTTTAAATCCTACCTGAATAAGGCAGGCAGGAAGGTGGGGGAAGGTTGTGGCATGTCCCTGTTCTAAATGAATCACCCTGCCAGGGTGTTGGAGGAATTCCCATGTCATTCAAGAGCTGCTCAAGTGCTCTTGAGAAACCCAGCACTGGCTGCAAGCAAGTTCCTGGTGCATCATATCACCTGCGACACAATGAACCGAGGGGAATGAATTTGGCTGAATCCAGCAGAAAACCTATGCTACGTAGTGCCCGGGAAAGAAAATAATCAGTCAAAGTGACAAGACTGATGGATCAACCATGAGATTGAAGGGCATGTCATTTCTCTTCTGCACAGTGCCCAGATAAAGGAGAGGTCATACAAAACACCCAGTGATTAAAGGATGAAAGAATGACAATTAAAATACTCATGGAGTTTCCTGTAATTAGAACTACATCACTTTGGCTTAGAGGGAAAGGGGCTCACTAATAAGGAAAAAATGAAATCTCTGTTCAAACAATTAAAAAGTAGATGAATTTTAAATAACCCGGTTTCTCTACTTCAGTGATCTATAATAATCATAATAAATAAATACCACAGAGGCCTTAAGGGTTGCAAGTGCCCCAGGCAGAAAGATCGGGCTTGGTTAAATCATTATGTAGTCCATCACTGCTGTGTCATGTCATTGAAAGTGTTGGGGAGAGAGAATGTGTGTTTCATGGCACTGGCAGAAATGACAGAAATCAGCGTTCAAAATGGAAATGATGAATCCTTCAGATTAGAAGAAAGCGCGGCAGAGCATCTTTCCCTTTCAGTTCTCTTATATTAAAATAAAATATAAGCACAAAATTAAAGCAGGAGGACGAGGAGAAAATGCTAAGGCAGTTTGATCGGGAGGACAAAAGTCTCCTCATCTGTCGAGGTTTGGAATCTGCTATGGTAGATACCCCGCTTGTCATGGGAATTGATTTTTCCACTCCCTTTCTCTCAAGGAACGTGCATTTCCCCAGCAGATGACCTGATTCTCCCGAGGTAGCAAATTCTCCACTGAGGCTCTCTGTTGCTGTCGCTTATAGGAAATTTTCTGTTCTATTATTGCACCAAATGAGCTCTGGGCTAATCAGAGCCTCTGGGGAAAGGCTGAAAAATAAAAAGCACCCATCCCCTAGAGCAAGGCTCTGAGCTGCTTTGAACTGCATTTACAGCCTTAATGTAGCCCCGGAGATTTCACAAGCCACATGGGAAGCCAACCCTTCTTCTAATGGAACACTTACTGGGTGTGTCATGACCAAAGGAGAACAATTGTTGGGGAGCATATCCTTCCATTTATTGGGTTCATTAGAAGTGCCAATGAGAGGTCTCACGGTAATTTTATTTTTATTGTTGCTCAGGATAAAACATATAATTTTCATCATAAGCAAGATGACTAGGAGTAGGATACAGTTTTTGCCTGGTGCTGTCCAGTTGTTTGATGAAGAGGAGGAAAATGTGTCCAGACGCCTACTCCTGCATCTTAAGGAGCTGGCACACCCTGGCTTTGCCAACCCACACTTGGCACATGCTTACTCTGTTCTCTAGCTTAGTGAAGGATCGTGTTAGAACAAAAGCAAATGATACAAGCAAAGAAACTGAGGTCCCAAAGCAAGGGGCTAGTCGACAACACACTCGGGAGGTGGTACTGCCAGCCACGGAGCCTTGAGAACACAGGACAACACCCAAGCTGTACTGAGCCTCCCAGAGACGGGAATCCAGCTCGCCCACAGCACACAAGGGAGGGCTTACAACTCCACCCAGTCCAGGGACTCTCTTTTACCTAATGATCTGTGTATCTTCGACCCCCACCTCACTCTGAGAAGGAGCAACAAGCTCATCATTTTGTTACAGGCAGATGACTTACTGTGTCTTTTGCTTTGGTGACAGCGTGTCAACGCAGCACTGAGCATTCCTCAGCCTCCACCTGCCACCTCTTCTCCCAAGGGGTAAGAAAGCTGTTATCACTTCCACACTAATAATAGAAAACTTAGCACAACTGCCTTCTGATCTTTCAAACTGCTTCAATATTTTGAAAAACAAAAAACAAAACTCCCTTGGCTCCAGGAGGAGAGACAGAGAGAGAAAAGAAACAATTAGATTACAGTTGATCACATCTGAAAGCCATTGTCTAGTATTTTTGTGTAACAAGTAATGGTGATTTTTCCCCCTGTAATTAAATGGAAAAAAAAATTGCCCTCATTTCTGTGCTATCAATTATGAGGAAACTGAAGCACTAACATCATACTTAATAAACCCTCCTGCCTTTCCAACCTGTCTCACCAGACTGGTTTGTTTCTTCCTTCCACATTGACCTTCATAGTGGGTACTCTTATAAGAAAGAAAGTTTGATATATATGAACATTGATGCAATACCTAAGAAATTTTAAGAAAAATAAGATAGAAATGGTTTGCCTTCTACATCAATACAGCTCGTTGGTTCACACAAATTCTTTGTCCCCTAGTATTAAGATATAAGACTGTTATAAAAATATAATCATGGCACTATTTGGAATATAGATTATTATTTTCCTTTGAGGAACTTAATATATCCATAAGTATATTACCTTATTTCATCTTTGCATAGCCTTGTAAATTAGAAGAGGTATAATATGCTAATATTTGTGTATTATGAAAAGAGAAAGAGGAGTCTAAAAATTCAAGCAGTCTACACACATTGAATGGTATGTGTCATCGACGCTAAAATATTACACAGGAAATTCGTAGCAGTAACGCTACTCAGTCATTCACTGAGTTTCAGAGATTGTCAAAACTCCCATGTGGCGCTGAAATCTTTAACCTCCAAAATGTTCTCAATCCTCTGGGCCAGCACATTTACCTAAAGTGACTGTGAGTTTTCTGACCCATGGAAGGACCGAACCAACCAAATTAGAATTCTACATGATCCGATTAGCTGGCCTCGGTGCCACTTGGTTGCCCTGAGATGTTTGGCTGACTTAAGAACTCCACCCTTGCTGCAGGGTGAAGGGTAGAGGGACTGAACAATCATTAAACTCTAAGCCTAAGGAGACCTTAGAAATGCAAGTGCTCTGAATATTCACATTTCTTTTATTTTGCTTCTCAAATGTGATTACAAAGGAAAACAAAGGAGTAACATAATAATAAACCAAAAAGTGCTTTTTTTCTTTTCTCAAATACTAGGAGCATCCAGATGGCTTTTCCCTGGTTGCTGTGAGTTTCCCAGCCCCGGGTTTAAGAAACCACGCAGGTATGTGGTCATTTACTTCCAGCCTGAAAGTCCTTTTGATAAAAGAAGCCCTTTGCAAGAAGCATTTCTCTCCTGTCCTTATAAATCAAATAAATAAAAATAAAAATTTCTGCCAAGCCATATGCTTCTGTTCCTATCCTTCAACTGGCCGAAAATAAAAAAAGATTACCCTTCTGTGTTTCCTATTCCTCTACTTGGGGGGGAAAGGGGAGCTAGAGAAAGAGAAAAGAGAGAGAAAGAAATCAAACAACTGTCTAAACAAATCAATCCAACATTTCCAAGGGCTTTTGACCTGCAGCAATGTCAGCCTCGCTTCTCTATTCTTTTTTTCCTTTTTCTTTCTTTGAATCAACATAACCTATGATTCTGATCACTCCAATATGTCAGTGCCTGCTGAGGGCACATTTTATTGTTCATAAAGCCCCAGACGATAATGAAAAATAAGCAAGAAAACGATAAATTCATCAAAGTTGCGAGAATATTCGAGGAAAAAAGGAATTTCCCGAGGTAACTGTCCTTGACCTGGCTCTTTAATCGAGTGAAATTTCATCACTTTATCTAATATCATGCTTCATGCTTCAGGCTCCCAGCAATTCTATTTTAGTGCGGTCTAATGGGCAGCTGACACATCCACTCAGCACCAGGCAGCATAATATGTGTTGACATACTGTGTGGTGAGGGCCTTGCAGGGGCTGTTTATTTGGGCCTCGCCTGGAAAAATGTCATGGAGAAAAGGTTCTTCATAATTTCGGGCTCAGCTTTCCAGGCCCTGGTGGCCTTCGCTTTTTTTTTTTTTAAGAGGTCAGGTGGGCCCTTGAGGAGAGGCGGCCACTGACTGGGGCAGCTGTGCATATCTGACTTTAGGTGAGAGGTTGGGAAAGCCCCAGTTATGGTTGTCTGAAATCTGAATCGAGATAGGGTAATGGAGAGTGTCATTCTAACTGCTTTGCAGGCGGCTCTTCTCAGAACCCCTGATTCAATTTGATATTCTGAGGTTAACGTACTGTATTGGGCCTGAAAATGGGGAATTCACACGAAAAGCTTTTATACTTATTCAGTTCAATAAGCGTGGCAAACTCATCAACAGCTATTTGTACACTGCGAGCATGGTGGGACTTACTTTGATGTTCTGATTTATGCTTGCTATTTTCCCCCCAGTATTACTTTGGAGTTGAAATGTACCTTTAGAAAGTTGACTTTTGACATAATAACTGAAAATATTATCATAAATGAAGCAACGTGCACACACACACACCACACAATATGCACACACAAACATAGAAACAACACAGTCTTTGACTCTAAATTTTCAACAAAGACAAACTCCAGGGTTTTTTTTTTTTCTAAAAATATAAAGGCAACTGAGGAGACATGATAACTATATGAAATATGTGACCCTGGACTAAATTCAGTGCTAGAGAATGGAAAAATATTATCACGGATATTATTAGAACAACTGAAAAAATATGGGCTGTAGATTGGGGAAAAGGTATTGTATCAAAGTTAAGTTTCCTGAATTTAGTAACTTGCTGTGGTTATATAAAGAGAATTTGTTTTCTTAGACAATTCACACCAAATTAAAGATGTGAAAGGGTAGAGGGGCATGATGCATACAAATTATTCTTGAAAGGTTCAGAAAAAAATTAATTAGAGAAAGAAGGAATGATAAAGGATATGTGGCCAAATGTTAGAAGTTAGTGAGTCACCCTAGCAATGCAAAATAATTCCGGTGTCCAGGCAGTCAGTGAACCTGTCCAATGCAGGTTCAGTGATCTTCCCTCCCCCACTCTGGAAGAAGTCAGTTTTGCATCCAGTTGCAAATTCACTTCCCTGTATCTGGTCTATAGATGAACCTTCGAACTGGTTATAACATTCACCTGTCTCCCTCATTAATGATGAGTTAAAGATCTTTTAACTCAATCTTAAAACAAAACTCAAAAACAATTTGACCAAACAGTAAGGGTTATCCAGGAGTTCTTTTAAACAGTCTTGTGATGTTTCTGTAAGTCTGAAATTACTGCAGAATAAAAAAATTTCTAAAGTGACTATCAACAGCAAATAGCAGTGGATAGACACTTGTGTAAGCATGAACATGTGCTGTAAACACATATCAAATAGAAGTGTACTTTATGGGAGACAAGCTGCTCAGTCCAGAATTATCTCAACAGTAAGGTGAAGCAGGTCATCGTCTGTCTGATGGTCCTGGGACTCTGATCATAATGGAGTTCTGTGATTTACAGCCTCATTAGAACCCCGAGATGCCTGCTTAGATCTCCCAGTACACTAGGCCTTGCTTTGCTTCACATTCTTTACACTTAGGGAACCGGAGCAGCTTTACATTTCCCCAAAAGATTAAATTTAATCTCAAATGCAGTAAGATATTTCTCCTGTGGAAGGCAAGAAGTCGCACTGGGGCTGGACTTGGGATTCCCATGGTCCATTTTGTCATAAAACACTGTCTGAATTTAGGGAGGAGGAGCATTCTCAGGGTGAGGATAAAGCAGCAGAGACTTCAATCCATCACCAAGCTGAAAGCAGGGCATTTCATCACTGATGAAATAAGGACATTGTTTTGTCTTTTAAATGCCAGTATCCACACCACAAACATTTTCCATTTTAAATAGGAGTACTTCAGTACGATGGATCAAATATCTCTTCAACAGTGATGTCCAACTTTGCTTTCTCTCTAAAGCAATTGGTTCCAGTAGTAGTATAATAGTAGTCATAATGATAATAGCCTTTGTATTATAGTAAGCCTTGACAGTGCGCCTTATACTCTGTTCACAATATCACATTATCTCCTTTAATCCTCACAATTCTCTGAACCAGTGATCGTTAGCCCTGTTTTACAGATCAGTAAAATGAGGTTCGCGGAGGCTCAGTGACTTGTCCAAAGACATCTCGCCCTAGGTAATGGCAGAGGTAGATCTCACATCAAGTTAAGTCTGATTCCAAATCCTTATTACTTAACCTCTATACAATACAACCTCTAGAACATGGACGTGATGAAAACGGGCTTAGAAATTGCTTTATTAAAAACTTATTAAAGGAAACATTGCAAATGACATGTTCACAATTGGCACCATGTTGCAGCCTCGTGTGATCAGCTCTCTTGTGCAGCATCCTGCCAATGAAATAACTAGTTTAAATAAGGCACGTAGACTATTTAGAGGAAAGAACGCAAAGCGGAGCTATTTTTGTAGATTATCTAAAGTTACCAAGAAAAGGAAAGAAAGAAGGAACTACTCTTTAATTTTCCATTTTGAAGATCTTAAAACTCTACTTGGCAAGGCCCATACTTTCTAAGACTATAAAACAAAACCGACTGCCAAATTCAGATAAATTTTTAAATGCAAGCTTTAAGTGTTGTTTTAGCAATGGTAATAAACTATATCAACATTTTCTCTACCAAATACAATAATTTTTTCTAAAGGAAAAAATTAATTTATAATGGTTTTTGCCAGTCAAATCATAGTTCTAAATATTTGGGGTCTAATGTTTTAAATTAACTGATTATATCTTAAACATTAATCCTGTTCCCCATTTTCTATGAACTCCAATTTCCCTCAGTCACTGGAAAATATCAAGTCTCATTAACGAGGCTGTGAAAAGGTATGAGAGAACATTAGTCCACTAACATGGTGACCTTGGGTGCTATTTCATTTATCTACCTAACAAGTTCTTCACTCAGCTAGCATTTATTGAATTCAGTGAAGATTAATTGAATGTGTGTTGATGCTTGCCCTCAAGAAGCTTAGAATTAAAGGGTAAGATACACAGGACCTAGCTCTAACAGAGGGCAAAATGAAAGTACTCAGTAGAAAATACAATGAACAAGCCGGGCATGGTGGCACACACCTGTAATCCTAGTACTTGGGAGGCTGAGACAGGAGGATCACAGGTTTGAGGACAGCCTCAGCAAGTAGTGAGACTCTTAGCAACCTAGCAAGACCCTGTTTTAAAATAAAAATTTTAAAAGGCTGGGGGTGTAGCTCAGAGATAGAATGCCCTTGGGTTCAATCCCCAGTATAAGAAAGAGAAGGAAGGAAGAAAGGGAGGGAGGGAGGGAGGAAGGAAAGAAGGAAGAAAGGAAAGGAGAGGAAAGGAAAGGAAAGGAAGGAAGGAAGGAAGGAAGGAAGGAAGGAAGGAAGGAAGGAAGAAAACTTTCCTCTTGGAGACTGTTTCTGTCTCACTCTACATGATTCTGCCAGTCCTGTTCATTACATGGCCCCGCCTCTTTCACTGAATGAATGACCTTACCACCTAGACTGGCCAATCAGAGAACCCAAACTTCCCCCAACTACCAAGAGACCCAATGTGGATACATGCCCCAAACCCAGAAAATCTTGAGTCCTATAGTGGGTCAGTATAAGTTCTGGGAAAGGGAATTTATCTCCTTCTGAAATTGAGAACTATAAGTACCATGTAAATCCAGGGCTCCTGAGAACCACTTTCCTCCCAAGCATTAGCGGAGGGTTTGCTTAAGACTGAAATCAACTTGGAGGAAATCAGAGCCAAAAAATATAATGAGAGACAGATGCCTGAGGACATTAGCCCCGCACTGCATCGGGCAGCCCATGTACTGAATTTTCATTTACAGGAGCCAATAAATACCTCTTTTCATTACCCTAATTTTTTTTCTTTCATTCGAAATTAGTCTCTCTAACACCAAGATGATTCCTAAATGGAGTTTGATTGCAGTATAAAACTCTTTGATCTCTAATATTATATTAATTTACTCCATGTGCTCTCGGAGAAAAGAACAATTACCTTCAGCTGGGGAATGCACCCAAGGTTTCAAAATGGAGAGAAAAAGAAAATTTTTGTGCTAGGGATGGAACCCAGGGGTGTTCTCAGAGACTACATGCCAACACTTTTTTTTTCTTTTTTTTTTTGCAGTATCGGGGATTGAACCCAGGGGCGTTCTACCTCCGTGCTATACCCCCGGCCCTATTTTTTATACTTTATTTTGAAACCAGGTCTCACGAAGTTGTGGAGGGCCTCACTCAGTAGAGAGAGAGAGAGAGAGACAGGGAGAAAGAGAGAGAGAGAGAGTTGAGGCTGGCCGCGAACCCGGATCCTCCGGTCTCCGCCTCCCAAAGTACTGGGATTACAAGCATGCGCCACCACGCCCAGCTATACCAACACTTTTTATTTTTATTTTTTTTAATTTTGTGACAGGGTCTACTAACTTGCTGAGGGTCTCGCTAAGTTGCTGAGTCTGGAGTCTTGAACTTGTGATCCTCCCGTCTCAATTTCCCAAGTAATGGGATTACAGGCATGTGCTCCTGTACCTAGAAAGGGAGAAAAATTTGAAGTGAGCTAGGATTTCCAAAACTGTAAGTGAGTAAGGACATGCAGGACCAAGAATGATCAAGAACAAAGACAAAGAAATGTGAAAGTACCTGATGCATTTGTATAACTCATTGTTATAGAAATGTAATACATGTAAGGGACAAAGGAGAAGTTGGGGTTGGGAAGGTATTTGGAAGGGACATAACTAAAGAGCTGGAATGTTTGCCAGATGGTCCAAAGTTTATTATGTAAGCAAATGAAAACCATCAAAGAAAGAAAAAAAATCATTATTTCCCCATTTTTAGGGAAAATAATCCTGCTAACAGCCTAAAGAAATAATTAAATTAGGAAATTCTGGAACAGAAGGCAACCCAGGATCTAGTGGCAGGCTGGTAAGAAACAGTAAGGACATAAACAAAGAGAGTGCCTAGGGGAAGGGATAAAAGGAGACATTTTAGAAATAAAATAATAGCGCAAGGTGACTAGTGTTAAAACTTTTGAGTAGTAGTGTCTTCCAACGGGGAATTTTAAAAAAGAAACCATGATCTGATGAAGTGTTGATGAAACCGTTTTCGGTGGTTCAAAACCAGATCTTCCAGACAAAGTGGAGCTAACCTTTGAGAAATGCTTAGAAATGATCCAAAACAGGCAGATGTACTACGCTCACTCTAGTATCAGGAAGTGAAAGAATTTTACTTCTAAGTTTTGACTTTATAACACATTTTAAGCTGCAGACAAATGAGCTGGCATAATGATAGAGTCACAAAATGAATTGCAAGTTGAATGTTAAATGATGCTTGCTTCCTTTGGGTTTTCGTGTGGTCGGGCTTAATCTCAGGACAGTAACCAAATGTGGATGCAGACTGTCTGCATTTCTTTCCTTCCTTCCTCCCCTCTCTTTTCTTCTCCTAAAATGCTTTTTTTTTGGTTCCTTTCTCAGTCTTTCTTTTTACTCCCCATTGCAATTAAATTTTTACCTAGAGTTAGAAGGGAAACTTTCTTTTCATAGTGGAAATAAATCAGTGTGCTATTCAGAAACAGCAGCAAAAAAAAAAATAGAAAAGCTTTCTATGGTTTTAGGAATCGGTGAACTTTTAAATTTGAATGCAACAAATATTTATTGAACACTTACAATGGGGCAGGCACAGTGACGGGTGTACTTTTCCATCCGAAGCAGCCATTTTCTCTGAAGATGCAGTGTACAGAATCTTCATTTAGGGAGCCAGGCTTTTTCTAATCTAATAATTCAAAATTTTCCCTTTCAGCAAGATTACACTTCTAATCATAATATGAACTTTTAGGATGATTTTCTTTCCTGGCTTGATTAGATTATCATTGGGTTCAAATAGGGAGTGTGGAGACATTCCAGAAATTTCCATAATAATTTTCTTCAAGGGATACAAATGTTGATTTTAAGTTGTAGTCCCTGGGGTGGGGATGGAATCTCCAGAGGTTTTAAGATTCAGGTGCACATTAATCATTAATTGTTCATGTTTAGTGAAATACTGAGCTTAATAGCAAACTGTAGCAGTCAGTACTACATATGAAATAACACATGCTCATGTCAGAATAGGAATGCCAGGTGACTGCAGGAACCACATCATCTTTGGAGATGAGGGGAAGGTGAACAGGAAAAAAAAGAAAAAGAAAATCGAGTTGTCAGTGGCAAAAATCAGATGTCAATTATCATCCATCATGCAGAATACCCTCAGAGATTTTAATAACTGAACCCAAATTCATTAAAAAATAAATTAGAATTAAATATTTTTTAGTTTATCTCAGCTTTTCAGGTAAATAGAAAATACTATTATCATGACACTCAGATTAGTATGACAGATAATGTCTGCTTCATTTTTGAAGAAATCTCCAACACACACACACACACACACACACACACACACACACACACACACAGAGTAGGAAGCTGGGATGGAAGCCAAGAGAAAAATCTCATTTTATAACTTAAAGGTCAAGAATATAGGCCAAGGGTGAGAAAAAAGGCATCCTTAAAAAGACCATCCTTGTTCAAGTCTTGCAGAACTCCAACAAGGTTTTCTTACATACAAAACTGAACTCATTAAATTGTCCCAGATCAACAAACAAGGTGAAACTATTAAAAATATTTCCAATAAAATATAACTCAGAAGTTCCAATATCATACAGAACAATGCGTTCGTTAAAAAAATGAAAGGTACATTCCACTCAGTCAAGGCTAGCAGGCTTTTCAGATTTTGAAGAAGAGCATATTCTTATCATTTCCCTTTTCAACTTGGTAACCAACTAACAATTTAGCAAAAAAGGAAACGGGAAAGAGAAATCTACCACGTGTATTGCGCTTTCGTTTTCATTAGCAAAGCGAATGTGGGGTGGATGCGCGGTTCCCACATCTGCTTAACCTTGAAGACTCAGGATTTTGTTCGCTCTCCTTCTGGAAGTTTTAAATGGCAAAAACATTCCTGGTTTCATTTGCAGTCTGAAGGAGTAATTCAATGATAACAGTGACATTTGAAATATTTGTGGCTTTGTGCAGCATTTCCTCTGAGAATTATAAATAAGCCAAAAACATTGAATAATGCAAAGAGGACCTTCCTTAAGGACCATAGAAGAAAACAAAATCCAGTGAGAAAGTCATTTATTTTGGCAGTGTAGCCTCTTTCATAGTGGATCTCATATTAGCCGGACTCTCTTTTAGGCCAATTAATTCATTAATAATAAATTTAATTAAACATCAATGAATCGGCATCTAGGTCTCCATTTCTGAGCTAATAACCTTTGCCTAGCAATGGCAAAATTCACAGGCTTTTTTTTTTAATTTAGACTTGCAGAGGTTCCCAGAATACAAAATGATTATCGAATGGCTTTGTACATTTTTTTTAATTGTCTCCTCGATTAACCAACATTTTTGTATAGGGTATTCGGGGATGGTATATAATCCTCTAGTTAAAATAATTTTTCAAGCAAAATAAAATAAATCTAAATCCACTCATGTTATAAGTAGGCATATGTTCAGGTATGTACACAGTATTATTTGTTCTCCCAAACTGCATATTTTTAGATAGGAAGCATTTATACTATGAATCCTTTACGAATAAACCAGACCACCAACCACAGTATAAAAACACTTTAAAAGAGACTTCATAAAAATGCCAACCTTAAGTTGCCTCCTTTACTTCTAGCAAAATAAAATAAACAAAGAAAAAGGAAATCTCCCCCAAGCCAACACATAGAAAGCAAAAGACTTCAGAAATCCAAAAGAAATGACACATATTTTTAAAATAATATTGGATTTTAAATTAAAGTCTTAACTAAAAGTGATTCTAAAAATCAATGAGTTCTGCTTAGGGGCAAGAGGGAGAATTCCAACACAGTTCTAAGTACACAGTAGGCGCTCGATAAATCATTGTTGATTGCTAGGAACACAGTGATAAAAATCTTGTGCTTGTCTAGAATACAAGCAGAATCAAGGTTTTCTCTCCATCTGTAGAGTGGATGTTCCAGAGAGTGTGACATTAAAGGGCAGGGGCATAGAAAGAGGCACATATAAGAAGTAAAAGAGGGACTTTAGAATTGGCAAAGACAAGAAGATTAGATTCTCATTCCTCACTCCCTCAAAAAAGGTGGGAGGGGACTAGTTTTTCCCCTGATGTTAATGAAGGAATCTATAGACCGCCAGAGTGCGCCCAGTAGATATCATTCAATGGACTCTCTATATATTATTTTCCAATTTGGGGAGGGGGGGTGATGGTATTTTCTTTATTTTCCCTATGACATGGAGAAAAATCAGGGAAGGACCAAAGACCTCCCAAATCAATTGGTCCTCATCATTCTGGGAAGTAGATAAGAAAGATATTGCTTCCGGTTTGGAGGAATTGTGGAATCATTCAATCCCCTTGCCTTTCTAGATTCCCCTCAGTTTCCAAAAGTAAATAAAATGAGAAGAAAGTGAGACCATCCGGGAAAGTCTCCCACCGTTCTCTTCATTTCCACTTGAATGGCACCTTACAGTGTCCAGACTAATAGTATTGCTCCATGCATGTGTTTTGACTATGAGCATAGAAGGTGTAACCCCGATGAGACAAAGGTAAAGAGAAACTAAATGATTACTGTTCTAGACAACTCAGAAGATTACAGATGGCATGTCCATAAAAATCATAGACTTTTTTCCAAGTGTGCTATTCAAGGAGGTCGACATTCCAGACCCATTCACTGGACCCTCTGCCAGCCCCCAGAGTTTCACTATCGTAAAGCATGACCATTAAAAAGGAATTATCCTACTTATGAAAGAGGGCTGTGTGTATTTAACTTGAAAACAAGATTTGACAAGGTGACCATCTGTTTTCTCTTTCCCACTTAATTACAAAAGGAATGGTACTTAAAGCCAACCAAAATACCCTGGGAGGACTTGGGATTATGACGTGTTCATTTTCTCTGCAAAATGCAAACCTAACACTTGCTCATATGGCCACAGAAAAAAAGCAGCAGAATTAGCTCCCCTGTAACTGATCTGGCCTCACAGCCGCTCGGCCTGAAGTCCACCAGGCTGAAAGCAATGACATTGTTCAATGTGAGACCATTGAAGGGGACTTAAACCATTGGAGAGCACTTCCCTTGGAGGGACAAATGTTCCAGTGGCCCACACCTGACTTCACCAGCTTGCATGAAACCTCGTCCACTGCAGGTCCACGTTTCTAACAGCAGAGTTTGTTGCTCGTTTGTTTTTTAAATATGGCACGTTTAGATCCAAGAGTGGAGAAACAGATCCTTGTATGAAAAACAGTCCCTTCTGACCTGTGTGGCCCTAAGCAAACCATGCAATACCTCTGAGTCTCAACATTTTTATGTGTAAAATAGGGACAGTGTTTCAGTCAGCATTCTCATTGCTATGGCCCAAAAGACCTGATGACCACAACTTAGAGGAAAGAAGATTTATTTGTTCACAGTTCTGGAGGTTTCAGAGGTTTCAGAGGTTTCAGTCCATGTTATGCCAAATGAAGTCTGCAGGGCTCAGGGCCTGGAGGTAGGAAGCAGAGAACGCGTAAGCGGAAGGGCTCTGCTCTCACATCATGGAGGCTGGGTGCAGAGAGACAGAAGGGATCCTGGGGACACACACACACACACACACACACACACACACATACATGTTCCCCAAGACCACACCCCAGTGACCTATCTCCTGCCACACCCTACCTGCCCAATAAATCCATTAACCCATCAATGCATTTATCCACTGATGAGATTAGAACCCTCATGATTCAATTATATCACCTCTGAACATCAGTACATGAGCTCTTCCAGGGGACATTCTATACCCAAACCATAACAGATAGTGATAGCAATTCTTCTTACCTTACGTCATGATTGAGAAAGCCTTATAAGGTCAAGCTTACAAAACTGGTAGGTAAACTGGGCACAGTGGTGCACACCTGTAATCCCAGTACTTGGGAAACTGCGACTGGAGGATCGCAGGTTCAAAGCCAGCCTCAGCAATTTAGCGAGACCTGCAGCAACTTGGCAAGACTCTGTTTCAAAATAAAGAATAAAAAGGGCTGGGGTGTAGCTCAGAGATAGAATATCCCTGAGTTTAATCCCCAGTACCAAAAATAAAACTGTTAGGTAAAATGAAAATTATTTAACAAATGTAAAGTATTGATAACAACACCAACAACAAGGTTACATTAGGACACCAGGGACTCCTCTATGTCATGAGCAAATCCACCTTGCAAAGGAAAGATCGTTTTTCCAGCTGCCCCTTTTTATTTAAGCAGAGATCTGCTGACCAGCTTCCAAAAGGGCACAAAAAGTCATAATGTCCCAGAGAAGTAATTACTTCAGAATATGTGCACTTGTGTAGACAAGACTTTCGCAGGAAAGAAAAGTGAACTCTGTGTTCCTTCACTCTCTGGTATTTCCCTGAGAATAATGCCCTTTATTCTATTACTTCTCTGTGAGAGCCACCAGCCACATGCACCTATTTGACATTAGATTAGTTAAAATTAAATAAAATTTCATTTTTTGCTTCCCTGCCACACAAAACTCATTTCAAGTATCTAATGGCCCTAAGTAGCTAGTGCCCACCATAGTGGACAGGGCAGACAGAAGGCATTTCCATCATAGAAAGCACTATTAGCATAGAAAAATAAGGTTTTTCTGGGATGGAAGTGGGGAAGTAAAGATAGCACGTGCTTTCAAATTCAAGCTTTGACTCAGTTTTGCCTTTTGTCCAGGCAAATGACTTAACCTCCGTAAGACTCAGTTTTCTTCATCAGGAAAGAGGAGCCAGTCAGAGACCACTGCATAGGGTAATTATGAAGATTAAGCAAAATAAAGTACCTAATATACTCTATGCACTCAATAAATGTTATTTATTACTGCATTTCGTCAAGTCTAAGATGCAGAACTTTTCACATTTTAACATATCTCAAATTTGTATGCAACTCTAATCGGTGCCAAGAGAAACTTGGCAGAGGAGGGAGTTGTGACATAGAAGTCAGTAGCGGCACATGTGCAAATCCAAGTCATGTGGAGAAGGTTAGAGAACTCTCTGAGTCTCACCTAAGCTGAGATACGAGCCTTGTTAACGCGGCATGTAGTTGAACCTTATTTTAAGTTTGGATCCTAATTGTCATGTAAAATGTCTTCAAAAAGAGTATATTGAAATTTCACTGAGAAACAAATGATTATTGTCTATATAAAATATTAACATGCTCAATGTGGCATCATTAAAAGGCTGGGGAAATTGCCAAATCTTTTAGAATGGTCATATGCTTCTCACCATCGCTTGACAATGTCTATTTTATTTTATTTTATTTTATTTTATTTTGGGACTGGGGATTGAACCCATGGACATTCTGTGAGCTACACCCCCAGCCCTTCTTATTTTTTATTTTGAAACAAAGTCTTGCTGAGGCTGGCCTGGAACCTGTGATCCTTCTGTTTCATCCTTCCAAGTACTGGGATTACAGATGTGTGTCACCGCACCTGGATTTATTTTTTAATTTTTTTTTTTTTTTGCGGTACTGGGGATTGAACCCAGGGACATTCTACCTCTGAGCTACACCCCCAGACCTACTCTTTTATTCTTTATTTTGAAACAGGGTCTCACTAAGTTGCGGAGGGCCTAAGTAGCTGAGGCGAACCCAGACCCTCCAGTCTCAGCCTCCCAAGTACTGGGATTATAAGCGTGCACCACCACGCCTGGCTTTCTTTTTTAATATTTTAATTAACATGTGATTGTACATATTTATGGGGTACAGTATGATATCCAAAACATGGATACAATGTATAATGATTCAATCACAATAACTGGCATAAGTACCACCAGAAATATTTTTTGTTTCTTTACATTGGAAACATTCAAAATCTTCTCTACTAGTTATTTGGAGTTACAAAATTGTTGTCAACCATAGTTATCCTACTGTGCTATAGAACTCTTGAAGTTAGTCCTTCTATCCAACTGCATCACTATACCTGTTGAAAGATGTCTATCCTTAAATCCCAAATGACAATCATTCTAATACTAGCATCCATCCAGCAGAAAACCCCAGCCAATTCTTAAGAAATGTTTGATGTTCATCAATAGATAATTCAATTAAGAGGAAAATAATATAGTAATGATTTTAACCACATGGAAACTGTACATGAGCCCAGACTACTATGATTCTCCTTGATAGTAAGTAGTCTTCTGCTCTTGAATGTGCTAAGGAAGGGTAGATCATCAAACAGGTTATGGCTGGATGTGGTGGCTCATGCCTGGAACCCCAGTACTTAGGATGTTGAGACAGGAGAATCACAAATATCATGCTCATAGTGCTTTTTGGAGGCCAGTCTCAGTAACTTACCCAGACTCTCCCCAACTCAGCAAGGCCTTGTTTCAAAATAAAAAGGGAGCCGGGCGTGGTGGCGCACGCCTGTAATCCCAGTACTTTGGGAGGCGGAGACCGGAGGATCCGGGTTCGCGGCCAGCCTCAGCTCTCTCTCTCTCTCTCTCCCTGTCTCTCTCTCTCTCTCTCTTTCTCTCCTTAGTGAGGCCCTCCGCAACTTCGTGAGACCCAGTTTCAAAATAAAGTATAAAAAATAGGGCCAGGGGCGTAGCGCGGAGGTAGAACGCCCCTGCGTTCAATCCCCGGTACCACAAAAAAAATAAATAAATAAAAAATAAAAATAAAAAGGGCTGGGGGTGTAGCTCAGAGGTAGAGCACCCTGGGTTCAATTCTCACTAATAAAACAGGTTGTGATAGAGGGATAGCAGAAAGACACCACATGCTACAGATGGGGTCCAAACAGACTCAGGAACATTTGGACCTCAAATGCAAAAAAGCTTAGGCCCAAACCAAACTTATGAACTGAAGAATGTACATCTATCAGGAAGAAAGAAAGTTGTTTAATTGTATAGGTATTTCATTTTTCAGAAAAGCTGTTATTAAGTTAATGATATGGTTAAGAACTTATGGGGTCTGGTATCAAAGAAAATTGGATTATAAATAAATAAGAAAAGACATGTGAGAGATGAAGGAGATAAATGATAAATTGCCAAACCTCCTAACCCTACCACTAGAGGATGGAATTTCTTTCTGTTTTCCCCCCTTTGTTCAGTTTTGTTGCTATCAATATATTCCATCAAATCTGATCACTTACTTGAAAAGCACACAATTACTTTAACAGCCACTAATTTAAAAAATCTTCCAATTAAACTAATAAAATGCCTTATTTTGATTTTTATTTTATACTCATTAAAATGATTTCTTACAATTTATTTTCAGACTCCTATGTATCCAAAAAGGAAAAATATTAGCAAAAAATGCCATAGGTTGAGATGCTATAAAAAATTTTCATATACGTATGTCCCTATCACTCTGAACTTCATGATGATATGAGATTGCAAGAAAAGATTACTTTTATTGATTGCAATGCACCAATAAAAGTAAAAAATAAATAAATACAAATAAATTCTTCACATAAAAGAACCCAAAAGGCCTTTCCAAGCTCATCATGAAAACTTCATACCTGAATACCATGGAGAACATGAACAAGGATTGGAGGGGATCCTTCATGAGTCAACTTGAGACTGTTTCAAGAGTCAGGGTGGGTGAGCGCTCCCCAAGCAGGGAGGAGGCAGAGTGTGTCCACTCCCATGCTGCTGGAGGCCTCTATAGTCTAGAAATATAACTCACCCCACACCTGGAAGCCTGGGGACATCCAAGTCTCTCTCACAGAAGCCATCCCACCATCTGCCATATTAGTTTTCTGGATTTACAAAAAGGTGATATACTGGGTTTGGATTTTATTTTATGATTTTGAAAGGTATTCTTGTTCATTGCAAAAGATTTAGGAAAACAAGAACAATATATAAATAGAAAAGTAAGTGACTCCGCATCTCATCGTTATTAGCAATTTGATACATTCCCTTCCAATCTTTTTGTTGGTGTGTTGATTAAGCTAACTTTGTCGATGTGGTTTGTTATTATTTCACTTGATATTTCACAAAGCCAAAAAGTGTTCTACAAAAAAAATTAAAAAGAACCCAGCAGTACTCATTTTTATACTCAAAACAATTGATTTTCATGTTTTTCCACACATTCTATTGGAAGATAATACTTATCTTAAATATAGCTTGAAAGAGTGTGCCCTCATTCACTATGGAATTCACTTTCTTCCAGAGTATCCAACCACCAGTTGATCAAGGAAGTACCAGTCGGTGCTGATACTTTCTTGATCTTTCTAGAAAACATTAGGACACATCGTCCTTCTCCAAATGTTTTGCTGTCTTAAATATCAAGGGGTTATGCTTAGCAGTCCAGTCATGAATGAATCCAATTTATACAACTCAGTTCTGTTTCTGTGTATTTCAGAACAGTGACTTTTCAATGCACAACCATATTGTGAACTCTTTTTGAAAAAAAAATAAGATGGCAATTAAACTCAACACATGTAATAGCAACAATGCATATAACTCAATCAAAGTGATAACGATATAAATAACTAAGACAAGTTTGCACAAGCAGAGGCAATGACAACAGTGTCACAGCTGTTACCTGAGAAATTATTCAATGCCTTTGACAGTAAGATGCATCATGATTTCAATTTATGAAAAATGCTATCTTAAAAATCGATAATTAACACCAGGCGTGGTGGCACACGCTTGTAATCCCAGTACTTGGGAGGCTGAGACCGGAGGTTCCGCGTTCATGGCCAACCTCAGCTACTTAGTGAGGCCCTCTGCAACTTAGTGAGACCCTGTTTCAAAATAAAGAATAAAAAAATAGGGCTGGGGGTGTAGCTCGGAAGTAGAATGCCCCTGGGTTCAATTCCCCGTTCCGCCAAAAAAAAAAATCGATAATTATCATATTATAAGGAAATAGGAAAGACATGGTGAATTAATACCTCAGGGATCCAATCAGAAAACCCTAGACTACAGGAAACTACAGGTCAAACAAGCCAGTTTCTTCAACAAAATAAATTATAAAGGAGTAGCGGGAAACAATGGATTAAAAGCAACTTTAAAGACGTTTTTTAAATATATCAACTAATATATGCATTGTGATGTTCTTGAGACAATTGAAAATTTGAATACTGATTGAATATTTGAAAATATTTGAGAATTATTATTAAATTTCAGGTATAATAATAGTACCTAAGGTTATGCATGTTTTGAAAAAGTCTATCTTTTGGGGATGCTTGTCGAAATATTTATAGATGACATGAAATCTGAGAATTGTCTCAAAATAACGTTGGAGGGTAGAAGAGATAGAGATAGGTAAACAGGCTTCCAGAAAGGCCCCCAAGGACCCCAGCCTCCTGGGTGTGATCCCCTTCCCTTGAGTGTGGGCTGGACCCACTGGCTTTTTTCTAAGGATGAGAACATGGCAAGAATAATCGGATGCCACTTCTGTGACACCGGGTTTTCCCTTTTTGCTCTCTGTCTCTCCCTCTTGTTCTCTTTCTTGGTGGAACTCAGATGAAGCAAGCTGCCATGATGTGAGATGCTCTATGGAGTTGCCCACATGGAAAGGGACAGAGGGAGTTCTCTGGCCAATAATTCCTGAGGAACTGAGTGCCGCTGACAACCTCTCGCATAAGCAAGGACATGAGTTCTTCCCAAGCAAGTCTTGACATGCCCACAGCCTGCAAGAGACCCAGAGCCAGATGACCCAAATAAGCCCAATTCAGGGACAGAATCCACAGAAACTGTGATATAACACATGCACGCTGTTTCAAGCTGCAAAGTTGGGGGATAATTCATTTTAGCCCAATAAATAACAAATGCAGTAGGGAACAAGACTGGCCATGACTCTTGGGGCTGAGTGACAAGTATATGGGGGTTCATTTACTATTCATCCCACTTTGCATATGTCAGGAATTCTTCCATGATAAAGTATTCTTAAAAAGGAATCAGTGGAATGGGAATGAACCTGCCATACGATCCAGCTATATCACTCCTGGGTATCTACCCAAAAGAACTGAAACAACACTACCATAGTAATGCATGCATATCTATGTTTATAGCAGCACAATTCATAATTGCCAAACTATGGAACCAGCCAAGGTGTCCATCAATAGATGAATGGATTACAAGATTATAGGATATACACACAATGGAATTCTACTCAGCCATAAAGAAGAACAAATTCTGTCATTTGTAGGGAAATGAATGGAACTGGAGAATATTGTGCTAAGCGAGATGAGTCAGTCACAAAAAGTGAAAGGTCAAGATATTTTCCCTCATCTGTTGAAGCTAGGGGGAAATTGGGAAACAGGAGGGACTCCAGACAAAGGAGGAGAAACCTTAGTGGAGTGAAGGAGGGGACCTAACTGAGGGAGGTAGAAGAGGGGAGGAAGACTCAAAGAGGGAAATACTTCAATGGACATGATATACCTACACAAATGTATCAATGCCAATCACAGTGCCAGGCACAGGAAGGTGGGGAGGGAGAGGGAGTGGGGTGGGAACTGGGGTAGGGCTCAATGAGTGCTGTGTGCATGTATGCCTCTATTCCCCTGAACTTCATCACGATGTATGATTACAATGCACCAATTTTTTTAAAAAAAAAGGAATCAGTGAAATATGAAAATGACAATTCACTGTCTTCCACGATTTAATGGGATTATTGCTAGTTTCCATATGGGTAAGGTTAGTCTGTGTCTTCTGTTTTGCTGTGTTTCTGACTGATTTGTTGACAAGAAACATTTGCTGAATATCTACTAAGTACCAATAAGGAAATGGCCTAATGCACAGATTTAGGAGGAAAAAAACCACTAAGAGAAAAGACTCTTTACTTTTATATTCAATTGGGGGACTGGAAATAGGATCAATGAAGACAAACCAAAGCGATGATTAAAAGTATGTATAAAGAAGAGAGGAAATGAGTTCTGGCGCTAGACTAAGAAAACCTAGATGAGGGCTAATTCATGAGTTCATTTTTCACGCTGTGTCTCCCTTGGTGTTTCTGTTTTCATTCTGTTTTGTTCTGTCTTGTTTCGTGCCATCTTCTTGAATTTGGGCTATTTCACTAGTTTTTAAACCTCTACTGGCAGAGCAACAGAGAAAAAAAGTGCAATGCAGTCGTCGGATATTTCTCCTTGTCAACACATGTAGAAAATGTCAGAGATCATGGAAACAAATAGCAAAAATTAACCATTGAGTTAATTAACACAAAGTGAACATCGAGTCGGGATTTGAATTCCTACTAAGCCTGCAGCTTGCCGGTGCATTATAGGGCTAAGTTTATAAGGTCACAGCTCGATAAAATTTAACAAGTGTTTTAGAAGAGATATAAAATGTTTTTTATCAAGCCCACACGTAATTTTCTTATCTTCTTTTGACAGGGATAATTTTAAATTAGCTATTTGCCACTTTGTTCTCGCAAAACGATTATAGGATGTGACTCACTGAGGCCTAAATTATGTGAAAGTGCTAGAAAGAAATTTGCTGTGCCTCAGCTGTTGGGACCAGTAACCATTTGTCCACAGGAGCAGGTTTACTTCTATTGTGACCCAGTTCACAGAGGGAGAAACTATGTATAAGTAGTTCAATATACAGGCTCTGTGCTGAGCCTGGATTTAAACACAAACGCTGCCACTTAATAAGGATGCAAATTTCAAAGAGTGTTTTAAATGTTCCAAGCCTCAGTGTGCTCATCTGATAAGTTAGAGTGAGGATGGTACAGTCAACTTCCACATTTCCTAAGAATCAAAAGCGAAATAATATATGCATGTTGTAACTGCGCAGGGCTAAATCACTCAATAAGTAAGAGCGACTGTCCCTCTCCTCCTAGTTATTGTTGTTATCAAAACCAACCGTAGATAATATTATACACACCTGGTGTGGTGGCTCATGGCTGTAATCCCAGTACTTGGGAGGCTGAGACAAGAAGATCACAGGTTTGAGGACAGCCTCAGCAACTTAGCAAGGCTCTTAGCAACCTAGTAAGACCCTGTTTGAAAAATAAAAATAAAATAGTGCTGGGGGTGTAGCTCAGAGGTAGAATGCCCCTGGGTTCAATAAAAAAAAAAAGATACCATAATGTAATATACTTCTGAAATCCTAGCATTCCCCTAATTTAATAGTTCTCAACTGGGAGTAATTTCTCCCCACAGTGGGCCCCGTGGAATATTTGGCAATTTGAGACATCTGGAGACATTTTTATTGTCATGACTGAGAAAGTGCCTTTGGCACCTAGATGGTAGAGACCAGGGAGACTGATAAACTTCCTAAAATGCACAGGACTTCCCCAATAACAAAGAGTTATCTATTCCAAAATATCAATAGTGCCAAGATTGAGAACTACTCTAGCAAAAGCCAAGAACAGAACTCTCTTATCAGTCAGTCTTTAAAGGTCTGGGGCAGGCGGTTAACAATAACCAACACAGTTTTTAAGCTCTCTTACTTTTAGCAGATGGAACTACTCATGATTCTTTAATTAGACTGAGCAAAACTTGAGAGGGCCTCTTCCTGATGCTGTTAGCTAAAACAGACTTTGCTTTGAGGAGCAAGAGAGAAAGGATGGGCGTGCCAAGCGTAAACAACAGCCTTCTATGCTTCTTTATATTGTGACCTGGAAACAGTTTTACACACCATAAACATGTAGCATATTAATACATTCGATGCACTACTTTATACTTCCCTATCTCTGGAGTTTGTGGTCCACACTACTGAGAGTTAAGGGTAGATGGGAGAAGGTAGAAATTGAGTTCTGCTAAGATCTCTTCAGTAGCTCTGATCTTCCAACCAACCCTCCTCTCCACTCCAATCAAAACACTTCTAACAGTCTCTGTGGATGTTTCTACGCTAAAAACCAACACCAGAACCCCACCGCCATCAAAGCCCACAGATCTCACAACACCTATTATTGGAAGAGCTTGAAACCGGAAGCCCTATTTTTTTTTCCACACTGAAAATATTTGAATGGGCTGTCAAAAAGCCTCTCAGAGACGCGCCCGTCCAACAGCAACAAACCCTGTGCAAACAAATCAAGTGGTGCAGAAATCCTTTGCACGAGATGATAGGGGAGGCCTCCGCGCTGACACTGCAGGCGAGCCAAGTTCTCGTGTACTTGGATGGCTGACCTCCAACTTCTGACATACTCATTATATTCCAGCATGTCGGCTGCAGATTGCAATTGAAGTGATGACAGCTACAAGACAGCCAACGAGGAATATGGCCACTCTGGTAACAGGTGGCCTTTCACTTGTACTGGGAAAGTTAATCTAGTTTATCATCAAAGTATATTATGTTCAAGGAGTGTCATGTTTTGAGAGCTCTAGTGACAGATCAAATAGAGGAAGCATTCTTCCATGGAAACTGACATTTTGAGGAGACCAACTCTTTCGAACCACTTCATTGTTTATGCTTGATTCGGGTCTGTGAAGCTACTCAGTGGCTTCGAGGTTTGTCTTCTGGGTTTCTAATTATGGTTTGTGTCCTCCATCGAAGGCTGAGAGAGGCATCCTCAATTTCACTTCCAATGGTCAACTACCTCATTGCAAGGAATTTTTAACGGTCATCATTTGTCAGCGGAAAAATATGTTGAAGAACAGGCCGGCAGCAAAAGTATATTCAAATCCATGCAAACCAACTATCACGTTCCCCAATGAATTTTCAAACTGTAGATGTTCAAAACTGACTCTGCCTAACTCCACTCAAAATACAATTATTAAAAATAATCAGCACAATTAAATCATAATCAAGAATTAGAATGGGGGAACAATGGCCCCTGGATGGTTCTGTTTACTCTTTGGGTTTAACCTTGGATTTTGGCAAGAAATCCCTCTCCAATCTTTCTCACATTTCCCTTAAAGCCTGAGATAAATGATGCTAGATGGTAATATTTATTCAGTCATCCCATTGCCTGGCTGCCTTCCAAACTGGAGGATTAAGCTTTGCTGTGCTTCGGACCTCATTTGAAGAACTCTTAATATTTCTAAAACATAGGGAGGTAATCATAACACCCATTTGCCTTGTAAAAAAAATAATTTTCATTTGCGTAAAAATTTTCTAGCCTATTGGCTCACTCTTTACGAAGACTCTTGGTGTAGGAGGAATGGAGTAGTGTTGTTGATATTGTTTTCACTTCAATGTGAACTCCTTTTTGCCTAGGAACAATTCAAGATATTGAATCTCTAAAAGCAAATTCATCTCTCTAATGCACAACCTCTTTTCTGCGCTTGAAAGGATGGCAACAGTCCCACAAACAGAAAAGGCCATCTATTCACAGTACTTCTCTCCTGTTCTGGGGCTCTACTGGAGAATCTGGAAGTAGGCATGAGCAGACTCTTTGCAGGGGCTGATGATTCTGAAGCCTTAACCTTCCACCCAGCAATCCCACAAGTGCCCCCGTGGGTCCTGGTCAAGTTGAGGACCCTTCTGGCCCACAATCTCAGATCATGTGATTCTTCTGGTTACTGAACACTTCAGAGACAAAGCAGTACAAAGAATGTAAGGAAACGAGGGTGACATGATTTAGTTTTGCTCTGTAACTGCTCCAATCACGTTTTGCTTAAAACAGATATTAAGTACTGTGTTTCATTTAAAGAATTGCTTAATAGCAATTAATATGTGCTAAACATTGTTCTTAGTACTTCATATATTGAGATATTAATCCTCATAAAAATCCCACGGGGTAGGTACTATTATCATTTCCTCATTTACAAATGAGAAAACTGAGGTACAAGAAGTTACGTAAACAAGGCCACTGGACTAGTCAGTGGCAGGCCAGGTTTGAACTTAGTTAGTTTTCCCCGAGTCCACGATGTTAATTACCATCACTACAATCTTATGCTATTTCCACCAATAATGCAATAACAATATTAGTAATATTTGAAGCGCATGAGCCCAGCTGGCCACCGTGCATGATAAATTGAATCCTTACCACAACCCAATGAGGGAGATCCAATCCTCATACCCATTATACACATAATAAAACTGAGGGTTAGGAAAGCTTCATCACTAGCCAGAAACTCACAGCCAGCAACGGTGGAGTGGTGGGCCAGATACTGTGAAGGTAAGGGGAAGAAATGGAAAATTGTTCTTTCTAAAGTTTAAATAGTTTACAATAGATGTTCATTGTTCTTGAAATACTGGGAACGTTTTTAGAAGTGTGGTCTTTACTATCCCTAGAAATGGAAAGTAGAGTGAAATTCTGGTGCTCTGCCCACCCTGAGATTTTATAAGACTTGTCCCTAAAGGATGGGGAGATTAACTCCATCAAGTTAGTAAGACCTATAATCTTTTTTTTTTTGTGGTACCGGGAATTGAACCCAGGGGCGTTCTACCTCCGCGCTACACCCCCAGCCCTATTTTTTATACTTTATTTTGAAACCAGGTCTCACGAAGTTGCGGAGGGCCTCACTAAGTAGAGTGAGAGAGAGAGAGAGAGAGACAGGGAGAGAGAGAGCGAGCGAGCTGAGGCTGTCTGCGAACCCAGATCCTCTGGTCTCCACCTCCCAAAGTACTGGGATTACAAGCGTGCGCCACCACGCCCGGCAAGACCTTTAATCTTTAAAAATGCCCACAGCTAATTTACTTATGTTGGGAAATTCAAAAAACTGAATCCTTTCACAAAGGTAAAATTATATTGCCTTTAAGAGAACCAATTTTTATCATTCTTATTTATTTGCTTGCTTACTTACTCACTCACTTATTTATTTGTTTTGTGGTGCTGGGGATTGAACCCAGGGGCATTCTACTTCTGAGCTACACTCCCAGCCCTATGTTATTTTTTGTTTTGAAACAGGGTCTCACTCAAGTTGCAGACAGCCTCGCTCTAAGTTGCTGAGGGTGGACACGAACCTGTGATCCTCCTGTCTCAGCCTCCCAAGTACTGGGATTACAGACATGCACCACCATGCCCAGCTTTTATAATTCTTTTTTTTTTTTTTTTGTGGTACTGGGGATTGAACCCCGGGGGCATTCTACCTCTAAGCTACACCCCCAGCCCTATTTTTTATTCTTTATTTTGAAACAGGGTCTCAGAAAGTTGCGGAGGCCTCACTAAGTAGCTGAGGCTGGCTGCGAACCCCGGATCCTCTGGTCTCAGCCTCCCAAGTACTGGGATTACAAGCGTGCACCACCACACCTGGCTTATAATTCTATTTAAAAAAAAAAGAAAAACAATTAGAAACATAAGACACTGGCTTTAGAAAATGTGATGCCAAGAAATAAATCATACTAGCAAATGTCATTGTTTTATCAGGAAGAACACAATGCTTCTAGGAATAAAATAACACAAATAAAACAACTGAGAATAAAATATTATGTTTAAAGACCACACATATGCTAGAATATTATACATTCATTTAAAATTGTGTTTATAAGGATTTTTATGGGTCAAAGTAATTTAATTTATGTTATAGGAAAATGTAGCATAAAAATCTGAATATTAAAGCTGGGCATGGTGGCACACATCTGTAATCCCAGCCTCAGTAACTTGGTGAGGGCCTCAGCAACTTAGAGAGACCCTGTTTCAAAATAAAAAAATAAAATAGGACTGAGCATATAGCTCAGAGGTAAAATGCCCCTGGGTTCAATCCCCAGTAGCACAAAAAATTATATCTTACCACAAATTTTGACTAAAATTCTGATAATCACATAGCATTACTTGTGACCCTCACATGATACAATTTTTCAATTAAATTTTGATTCAGATAAGTTATTTAGCATTTTTATGTTTATGCTTTGCCTCCTCCATCTAGATTATTCCTTGAATGCAGTGAATTTACCTTACATTTCTTTGTACACCATGCAACAATGATGACCATTAAATATTGGATGAGATGTCAAATTAAAACCCAGGAATGCCGGACGTGGTGGTGCACGCTTGTAATCCCAGTACTTTGGGAGGCAGAGACCAGAGGATCCGAGTTCGCGGCCAGCCTCAGCTCTCGCTCTCTCTCTCTCTCTCTCTCTCTCCTTAGTAAGGCACTCCGCAACTTTCCCTCTCTAGATTTATTCATGAGATTTCTCAAATATTAAACTAATTTTTTTAAAAAAGTATGCAGGAATCAAGCATTTTTATTAGACATGTTCATGAACATAAAAATAAACAGAATTTTAATTTACTTTTACATAAATTGATTAATATTTTAGAATTACCCATAGATGTAATCTTTTATAAGAAAATACAGTACCTATTAGTTTATAAGCAGTTCAGAAAATATATTCAATAAATGATTGCATAATTCAATTTATTTCTTCAAATTAAGGCATCTCAATATTAAACTGCCATATTAGCTAACTAATTTTCAATTAAAACGCTGAACTTTTAATTGAATAAATAAGAAATTAAGTTTCATCAACATGTTCTATTAAAGACTAACACAATACACAAATAGGAAGGCAAGATGAAGAGAATAAATACACTATTCATTAACCTTTGGTATTATAATGAAGCAAATATTTGTTAGCTTATTTTTAATAACATAATACCAAAGAAATCATTATGTATATTTTGAAAAATCAATAAAAGAAAAAAGATAAAAAGGCCCTCTGTTTGTAGAGCCTCTTTTTATATTAAATTTTTTCTTCTGAGGTGCTATTTTAACCTTAATTTCAGGAAAACTATGTACCAAGATGTTCTTAGCAGTCTCATTTCTAATAATTTAATTGGCAACAACCTAAATATTAGCTATGGTTTGGAATGGTCAGCAAATTATTTATCATGGATGAAATAGAATATAATTTGAAAAAAGATTTTATTTTTTATATATTTTAGCATTTTTACATGCTTTTATTGGTGCATTATAGTCTCACATCACAATGAACATCAATTTGACAGTAACATACATGCACACAGCTTTCAGTGTTCCCCCCCCTCGCCCTCCCCCCAGTACAGAGTACTGAAATTGACGTGGGTATATTCTCATATGTACACATGGTCAATGGTAGTAATTCCATTGATGAACTTCATTCTTCCCCTTCCCCTTCCCTTAGACCATTTCCCTAGCTCCACATTATACGGAGTCCCTTTTGTATCCCCATTA
>PVJS01010443.1:0-13287 GCA_004027185.1 Glis glis | reverse complement strand
TCAAATTATACTACAGAGTTATAGTAATAAAAACAGCATGGTATTGGCACAAAAACAGACACATAGACCAATGGAACAGAATAGAAGATACAGAAACAAATACACAAACTTATAGCCAATTGATTTTTGGTAAAGGTGTCAAACATACATTGGAGAAAGGACAGTCTTTTCAACAAATGGTGTTGGGAAAACTGGCTATCTACCTGTAGAAAAATGGAACTAAATCCTTACCTCTTACCCTGCACAAGAGTCAACTCGAGATGGATCAAAGACCTGGAAGTTAGACCAGAGACTGTGAAATTATTAGAAGAGGGCTTAGGTTCAACACTACAACATATAGGCACAGGTAGAAACTTCCTCAACAAGACCTCCAAAGCCCAGGAAACTAAAACAAGAATTAATAGGTGGGATAGCATTAAACTAAAACATTTCTGCACATCAAAGGAAACCATCAAGAGTCTAAAGAGAAAACCTACAGAATGGGAGAAGATCTTTGCCAGATATCCCTGTGACAGAGGACTAATATCTAGGATATACAGAGAACTTTAAAAAACTAAAACAAACAAACAAACAAATAATCCTATCAAGAAGTAGGCAACCGAATTGAATAGACACTTCAAAAAAGAAGAGATACAAATGGCCAATAGATACATGAAAAAATGTTCAACATAATTAGCAATCAGGGAAATGAAAAAATATTTTAATTGTATTCTAACATATATATCAATAATCTATACTATCAATAATCTATCAATAATCTTCCTGAATACTCATGGAATCTCTCTTCAGAATTGCCAGGCTAGCACAGCATTCTTGACCCTTCTATGACCGGGTCAAATACAAGTTGGGTAATGGAAATGCAGTAGCAGAAACTTCTCTTGTTTTCCCAAAATACACCCAGAAAACATTGGAATATGTTTGGATTTTAAAAAAGGACTCTGGGTGATCCTTTTTTACTTGTTTTCACTGTTCTGTTTATTCCAAATTCCCTATGATAAGCAAGTATTACTCCAAACTCCTAATATGTTTTTAAAACTTTAATAAATACTTGCTTAGGAACAGCCATGTCGTGATTTCAACACTTTAAAATTGGTGCTTTAAATATGTATTTCTTTCTTAATAAGGAATATAACTTTTCTCAATTTCATACATTTATCCTATTTTGACCTCTTAGAATGGACTTCTCTACAGTTGAAGCTGGGCTTGTCTGAGTGCACTATCCTGAGCTTTTAACACACCTCTTCTACTGGAAAGCACAGGCACCCTCCAGGAGCACAGTCCAACCCTTTCGAGATGCCAGAGGCTCACTTCCCTGAGGGTGGGAAGAAAGAGTGATTAACATACACCCAGCCACTTCCAGAGCAGTGACCTCAGCACCACTGCATGGCTTTGCAACCTTTGGGGAGTGGGGAGGCAGGGTTTTCCAATTATTTTAAATCATTTCATAAAGCTTTCAACAAATGTTAAAACAGAAAGCATTAGTGCAGTATCCCAGAAGTCGCTTTTTTGTGGGATGGTAGACAGAACATCATAAAATTAAATAGACATTAAGAAACTAAATATAGTCATCCCTCATTATCTGCAGGGGAATTGGTTCCAGGACCCCACACAGATACCAAAATCTGTGGATGCTGAAATCTCTTATATAATATGACATAGGTTTTGCACATAGCCTACGTACATCTTCTCGTATACTATAAGTAATCTCTAGCTGACTTATAATACCTAATATAATGTAAATTCTATGTAAGTAGTTGTTATACTGTGTTGTTTAAGAAACAATGATAAGGGGGGAAAGTCTCTACAGTACCAATGCAATTTTTTTTAATATTTATGTTTTGTGATCGGTTGCGTTCTCAGATGTGGAACCTATGGATAAGGGAGGCCAACTGTATACAAATGGGAAATGGCCAGATCATATAAAAATAGAGCTTTGATTCATAACCTGCTCAGAAAACCAACTCCATGTGTGTAATAAGCAGCCTGGAAGCTGGCCTCTGTAAGTCAGACTTGTAGGAAATCGGGTGACTGTCTCTAGTAATAACCCAGGAAGCGGAACCATAACGTGTATAGCAATCAGCCCCAAACGGTGAGGACTTGATTAACACCTGACAGTGCCCTAAATTTTTGCTCCTGTTTCCAACTTAGGATCAACCAGAAAAAGCCAAATATACACCCCTAACCAATCACCTAAAATGCCCTGCTTCTAATTAGCCTGCCTACACCTTCCCCAAGCCAACTGCCCCCAAATCAAGGCAGACCTGGAGGCTTCTCTTTTTCCCACTATTAAGCTTTCCCACTCCCCCATCTGCCTCTGAGTCTCTGCCAAGATGCAAGAAGCAGTGGATGACTCTCTTGATGCAGCAAGCTCTGAATAGTCTTTGCTTTTGGTTGGTCTTTGTCTATTTCCACACCATGGAAGGTGTCGAAAATGCCATGACAAATTCATAGAGGGACTCGTAAAAAGACAAAGGAACTAAGAAATCGCAGAGTGGAATTTATACCTAAATATGACATGCAAGGCCATAAACCCACCTAAACTTTGCACAATCACTGTGACAGCTCTTTTTAAATGCCCCTGCTCGCATACCATGATGCATGTTTAGTTCTATATGCCATCAAGAAATGTCTAGTAAGCATTCCCCAAATGCAGATGCTTATTTATACATGTGATGCACGTGGCAAATTTTAAAAATGTAAAGGATGATATAAAGTGCAATAAAACTACTATTAGACACTCTGAGAATCATGATAACTTCATGCTATTGGTAGGTAATACCTCTGTTATTGGTGTAAATTCACATGTTAAAAGCCTTCTTCATAATATCCAAGCTTTGTGCCCAATAATTAAATGATTGTCATTCTTTACCTCTCTAGTGGCTAAGCCTGAACTCACATTAGAGGTGGGTAAATGTTTGCCTATGTTTACATCATTGTTATCATCATGTCTTCTGTGGGGTCCTTGCAAGAATCCTTTTAGTTCACTTGCTGTCTAAAGGTTGAGATGCAAACAAGATAACATCATTTAATAAAGCATTTAAGAGGTTGGCTGTAGAAAGTTGCAACCTTGCCAGGCGTGGTGACACACATTTGTAATCCTAGTACTTGGGAGGCGGAGACCAGAGGATCCGGGTTCGCGGCCAGCCTCAGCTACTTAGTGAGGCCCTCCGCAACTTTATGAGACCCGGTTTCAAAATAAAGTATAAAAAAATAGGGCAGGGGGTGTAGTTCGGGGATAGAATGCCCCTGGGTTCCATCACCGGTACCGTAAAAAAAAAAAAAAAAAGAAAGAAAGTTGCAACCTTCTACCAACATCACCTCTTTTGTGGAACACTCTGGAATAAAGATACCAGTGCTAACCAATAAATTAAATATTAGCAAATAATTTATTTCTCAGTTTAGATCATATTTTTCTAGAATTCAAAGATTAATAAATAGAAGCACTACTGCTTTTCTCCCATATCTCAATAGATCCTTCTGTGGAAACATGCTTTGGAGATGACACAATCTACCATATTATTTCCTTGAGTTTAATAAACTAATGGCATTTTCTCCTCTTTTGTAAATAAGAGATGAAATAAGATGAAGAGAGCTTACACTTTTTGTAGTTTAAATTCACATTACATAAGGGATTATGCAAAATTCTTTTCCAATCTTGGCTTTCTGAGCTAACTGGGAACATCCTGAAAAATGAAGCCATAGAACACATATCTTCAAATATTTATTATTTTTATATTTGCTCTAAGCCAGGTGTGGAGGTACATGCCTATAATCCTAGTACTCGGGATGCTAAGATGGGAGAATGGCAGGTTTGAGGACAGCCTTAGCAACGTAGTAAGACTCTTAGCAACCTAGCAAGACCCTGTTTCAAAACAAAAAATAAAAAAGGGCTGGGGGATGTAGCTCAGCAGTAGAATGTCCCCCGGGACCAATTTCCTGCTTTCCATCTTTGAAAAAAATTGGTAGTCCCAGAGTTCAATGCATTTAGATATTTAGTTCATGTTAAATCAGCACAATTGTCTTATAAAAATTATGCATCATAAGTGGTTTGGTAAACACATTAGCTGCTCTTCATATTACCCAAGAGAAGTCATGTCACCCAGATGTGCTGATAGATCTAGGTTCAAATTTTCTAAGTTCGGATAGTCGCTTATCTACATATTTTAGTAGCCATGTTTGCAATTTTCTTCACTGCTCATTAGTGATCTAAACTCCCCTTCTTCCTTCCTCTCAGTAAGGTGTCTCTGCCATTTTCAAGTCATTTATGTGAGACCCATCCATCTCTGTGAATTACTGAACTTTTATAAAACTTTCATCTGCTTCCTCCCTGATATGTTTGTAAAAGTCCCATCATTATCTTCTTCTGCTAACAAACTCCATTTGCTTTGTGGCTATTATCTTTTGCTTGTCAGTCATAACTAATGGGGAAGAATCTTGTTTAATTCTCCCCCCATCTATTCTATTCCTGTCATGCTTTTATTCCCCTTACATATAGATCTTAAAATAAGTCAAAGGAACCGGTTCATTAAAAAATTATTTGAATGCTTCTCACAGCACACGGGCTTTCATTTTGGTCTCACTTTAGATTCTTCATCTCATTCTTATTCTCCCAATTGGATCTTTCTCCTAGCACAGAATACAAGGAAACCCTTTAAAATAATCTTTCTGAAAGTCTGATACCCAATGTTATGATCTGTAAAACCAATTTGTATGACAGTGAGCTTTGAGTTAGCTATGGTAACTGGGGAAACACTGGCCTGTTATAATTAATTGAAAGTTCTCCAAAGGAGCCAGAATCCACAGAGGGCACAGCTTTTTACCCTCCGCCAAACCCGCTTTAATATTCACATAAATATACGCATTCAAGAGGCATCATCCTAAATTTTTTCCTCTATTTTCTAGTAGGTATGCCAATAAACATTAAATTAATTAAAAAGAGAAGGTCAGAAACAATAACCAAAAAAGAAGGATGGACCACGGGCACCAGATCTTAAAAGGGATTACAACTGAGAAAGAGTGTGTGCTTCAGAAGGAGAAAAAGGGAAGAAGGGTGTTTAATATGTGCTATGTTCTCTTCTGTATCAATGTAAGACTTTACAGAAAGTATGTGTTTTCTATCATTTAAAATAGTATAAAGAAAAAGAAGAGAGAATATGAACAAGGATTGCCTGTTAAGGTTAATTATCTGTATAAATAATAACAGTAGAACATATTCTAATCATTAGCTCTTTCCCATAAAGAACATACTACCATGTGGCTACCGGCAGTCCCCATTGAGGGAATAGGACCTGCAGGACGGCTAGGCACTGTGAGCAGCGTGGGGCAGATGGCAGCAGAGCTGGGGCTAGGAATAGAAAAAAGAAAGCTAAAATAACCAGAATGCACCTGTGCCAAGTTTTTGTGACTTGGACATTTTGCTAAAGGCCAAGCCTGCTTGAGACTTGTCACAATGCTTCCACATTGTCACCCAAATAGACATATCATTTCCTGGACTTCCTCCCTGCCTCAGAGGAGACAGACACATATTTGGGGCAAGCCTGGTAGGGGATGTTCTGTTACTGATGCTCCTGAGACTCTGCACATTCATGCAATTAAAGAGGCTATCCATAATTCCCCTGTAAATGTTTTATGGGCAATTGATATAATCTCCAATAGCACAGAAGAAATTTTATTTTAGGATCCTCCTAAAAGTGACTTTTCTCTTTCTTGGGAAATTTTTACAAAGTAAATCTGGGTGGAGGAGACAATGGGGGAAGGGGAGAGATACTCTCCTGTTGATGAATGAGTTTTTAGAAAACCTTCTTAACTCATATTTGGACATAGCGCCTGACAAAATGCTTTGTTGTACATATCTCTCTGCAAGATAAAATAACATGAATGAAGCCCCGGTCAGAAGACAGAGGCATCTCCTATTTCACTCAAAAAAAGAAAATTCATCTTCAAAAGGACATCTTTATTTTGATTGAGTGACAAATAACATTTTATGAATTAAAGCAGAAATTTGTGTATATGCTCCCAGGATTCGATTGTTCAAGCTAAAACATTTGAAAAGAAAAAATATGCATCTCACCTCATGCTCCTTACCAAGAATGTTGCTAAGCTTGGCAGAAATGTGCCTTAGTGTTCTTAGGTAGCAAAGGGGACACGACACAGAGGAGGCATCAGAAAAGATGACGGGGAAAGTTTTGGGTTACCCCAGTGGATTTCAAATAGAAACTGGAACACTGTCACCCAAGCAACAATCAAAAACCCTTGCCTACCCGATTGAGTTACCCGAGGAAAAGACACAGATAATAAGCGAGTGACTGGGAGGGTTGGGAGGTGGTAACACCTGATGATCATGTGAGTTGAGACCCGCAAGGGGAAAGATATCCTTCCAAGGGAGTCTGATTGTGATGTTAAAAATGGCCATTGCAGGAGCAGGTCTGGGTTTTGGTAAATCAATAAGTTAACACACACCACACTGAACATTTCATTTCATCCTTACAAATAAACCTCTGAGACAGGTTTAGTGTTCCCATTTTAAGATAAGAAAAATAAAACCAGAGAAGTTAAATAACTAGTTTATTGGCTGAGCAAACTCAGGAAAGACACCTGATGAATACGTATATTCATCAGCTACTCCTTCCCTGCCCTTCTACCAAACCTGAGACAGACTCTACAGATTTCCAGTCATTTTTAGGCATGAAAAGTTTCATTTTCAGATATTAAGTACAATCCAATCTAGACCCAAACTTTGATATCTTAATCAATTAAGAACTTCTCCCCTCCTGTACCTGATTTGAACCCACAGCTTTGCACACTGTGAGTAAAGAAGGTAGGTGGCAGGGTCTCTTCTTCTTTTTTTTTTTTTTTTTTTTTTTGCAGTACTGGGGATTGAACCCAGGGGCGTTCTACCTCCGAGCTACACCCCCGGCCCTATCTTTTATCCTTTATTTTGAAACCAGGTCTCATGAAGTTGCGGAGGGCCTCACTAAGTAGCTGACCTCCCAAGTACTGGGATTACAAGTGTGCGCCACCACGCCCGGCTGCAGGGTCTCTTCTTTAACTCTGCTAACCCAAGTCCCCACTGTCTCGTTCTGACGGCTCTGGCCCCTCCATGGTCAAGAGCAGTAGGTGAAACGTGGTGACACAAAGTTTCTTTTCTCAACTCATGCTTTTTATAGTTCTTTCTCATAAGCCTCATAGATCTTGCAAACCAGTCATTCGAATCCTGCCTCTTCTGTGGGACTCATTATAAATTTTCCCAACCCCTGGTCCGAGACTCCCCCATCGTGCCATTTCTCCAGGATGGGAGATGCAATTTCAAGTGGATGTCTTTTACTCCGCCTCAATTCCTGCCCTCTGTTTTTCTACCCCATAGAATCTCCTTCCGTTAGGACCCTGGACAGACAGACTTGTTCCAATAGAATTCACTCCTGCTGTCCTGCTCAGGTGAACTTGGTCTCCAGCGTCACCATGAATGCTTGAACAAGCGAACCACGAAAGCTCGGGTCTCTCCCTGACTTAGCCTACATTCCCGAAAAGTGTGTCCTGAGAGGCTTGCATGCAAGTAACAGTCCCAGGAAGCAAGAGAACAGGCATGGGAGAGAGAAGCAGAAGGAGGCGAAGCCAACACAGGTCTGCTTTAGGAAGCTGGCCCAGTGACGGGCAGAGTAGTTATTCTGTCGTGATGAATTAAGGACCTTTCAGAACTACATCTCAGAGCTGGAGTGGACAGGTGGAAGAGGTGCCTGAGGAAAGTCAAAAGCATCTGTCTATGGTCTCCCATCCCCAGAGGCAAAGTGCTGCTCCACCAGTATTAACTCGCCACAATTCCAAGTATAAATGAGTCCAGGGTTACTATGTTAGGGAAACCCCAGGCCAGGAAGAGAAAGCTTTGAAGTGTGGGCCTGAGACTAGGCCCTGACTTCTCATTGCACCCGGAGAAAATGGCAGCAGTTACTGGAGTAACAGGTAGGTAGCTATCCAAGAGAGTTTGGACATGATTCACAAGAAGTTCCCAGTATACTTTCTCTAATGCCCTCTCTCCTTTCCTGGCATTAAAGGATAGTTGCTAAGCCTTTTGGGGTACTTGCCTAGCATGCCCAAAGCTCTGGGTTCAATACCCAGCACCACACACACACACAAAAAGATTATTGCTGTTTAAAAGACAAAATCATAGCCAGGCGTGGTGGTGCACGCTTGTAATCCCAGTACTTTGGGAGGCAGAGATCGGAGGATCCAGGTTCGTGGCCAGCCTCAGCTCTCTCGCTCTCTCTCCCTGTCTCTCTCTCTCTCTACTTAGTGAGGCCCTCTGCAACTTCGTGAGACCCGATTTCAAAATAAAGTATAAAAAATAGGGCCGGGGGTGTAGCGTGGAGGTAGAACGCCCCTGGGTTCAATCCCCGGTCAGTACCGCAAAAAAAAAAATAAATAAATAAACAAAATAAAAGACAAAACCATGACTCTTAAGCAAATGGAAAATTAACATAAGCCAGGGGCAGTCACACACACACCTATAATCCCTGCACTTGGGAGGCTGAGACAGGAGGATCACAGGTTTGGAGGCCAGTCTCAGCAACTTAGGGAGACCCTGTTTCAAAATTTAAAAAAAATAGAAAGGGCTGGGGGTACAACTCAGAGGTAGAATGCCCCTGGTTCAATCTCCAGTACCAAATAAATAAATAAATAAATAAATAAATAAATAAATAAACACACATTAAAGTTATCTTAAACTCATGGATTAATGAGGTAACCATTAAGATGTTAGTACCAGTTTAAAGAAGAATCCAAAATGCCCACACATAGTTAGGCCCTTGGAAATACTGAACTGAAAAGAATTTGCTCAATAGATATAAAACTGGCTTCTTTGGAGGAAAAGAGGGAGAAATGAATTACATCTCCGTTAGACAAAATTCACCTGTATCTCCATGGACAGGAATAATTTGCATTGCTATCAGTTCTCTGCAATTTATAGGATTGTAAAGTAACTTGTAGACAAGGAAAACTGCAGACCCTAGAGAATTATAGAATCTGAAAAGTTACACACACTGTCTACCTTTCCATTAAAAAAAAAAAGGCTTTTGTTTTTGTTTTTGCCCATTTTGAAGACATTCACATTTTTTTCTGACAAGGCCATCGCGGAACAGTCTTATTTTCCCGTATTCTCATCAGACATTCTCCCAAGAATTCAAACAACTACAGGGTAAAACTGTTGGACGGAGGTCAGCAAACTGTGACCTACAGGCTGAATCTGACAAGTGTGTTTTTAAGATAAAATTCGATTAGAATACAGCTACATTTATGTATTATCTATGACTCTTTTGACTCTCCAACAGCAGAACTGAATAATTGCAACAAGGATCCCGTGGCCTGAAATACTTAAAATATTTATTACTTGGCTCTTTACAGAAAAAGTTTGCTGAGTTCTGCTCTAGGTCATCAAGCAAACAGCAGGATTGTGAAATGTCAGTTTTCCTTTACATCACGTGGCCCCTGACTCTAGCAATGATTTTCTAGGAATTGAGGCCAAGAAGGAAGGACAGGAGAAATGCCTCGGCATTTTCTAATCCTGTTCATACCCTTCATAGAATTCTCCTCTTCTCTACTGTATCATTTAACTGTCTTAGATAGAATGGAACTGGGCAATTCGGGCAGAGTCAAAATGCTAGTTTGACCACTTCCTGATAAAGTCTACATAGAAACATCTAGCACCTCTGCTTGCAAAATATGGGCACTTAGCTGGGTGTGGTGGCCCAAGATTGTAAGGCTGACACAGGAAGATCACAGGTTCAAGGTCAGCCTCAGCAATTTAGGGAGGCCCTTAACAACTTTATGAGATCCTGTTTCAAAATTAAAAAAAAAATAAAAAGGTCTGGAAGTGTAGTTCAGAGGTAGAGTGCCCCTGGGTTCAATTCAGTAACACACACACACACACACACACACACACACACACACACACACACGTAGGCACTTAACACTCATTGTCTTCAATTTATGAGCCTGAATTGAAATTCCAAGATCACAGGAAAGGTTATATGCTACCTCGTATCCCACAAATACGCAAAGGCAAAGCTGCATATAAACTATGAGTGCTGAGATTCAAATTCAGGTCTAAACTACTTCAGAGGGGGGTCACAATCTTAGAATAGACCCGAGCCACAAGTTTAGAGTCCTTAGGGACCTGTGTCGGGCTAAAGTCACCTACTCTCAGAGCCATCTTGCTGCTATTTTAAAAGACGGTGAATGTGGCAGTAGCATTGGGGTGAGAAAAAATGTTTTGGGCGGAAGGCTTCTTACCTCCTTGCTGCTTCCCCACTATTCAGATGGAGGGGGAGACGCGGGTCGGCTTCCACACCAGCCTGGCGGAGGAAACAGACATCTGTCTCAGGACGGTATTTCTTACTCTTCGATAGCAGCCAGGAGTGCTTTCCGATCCAAAAGAGAAATGTGCCTCAGCTAAGAAATGTGAGATTAAAATGCAACCATATTGAAACTCAACTTTGAATTAAGTTTCTTTCCTTCTTTCCTTTTTTTTAAAAAAAAAACTACTTAACAGCAACAACAAAAAGAATCTTCGCACTGCTGAAGTACCAGGTAGGATATTTCTACTTGAGTCTGGCAGGAAAAGCATTCAGAAGCCAATTAGTGTGAGGTGAGGGGAGAATTGGGCCATCAAAGCACATCTTCACAGTCGCTCATCGTATCCGTTCCTTTCAACACACAGAAAAACCCACATAATGATTCCCCTTCCCTTTGGTTCTAATAGGAGAATAAAAGACTCAGGCTTTGAGAGGATTATTTATGGCATAGACAGGGATGTTCAATCTGAGTGTGAAGATGGTTTCTTGGGTTGACGCTTAGAGAACTTAACGTGTTTCCCTAATTTTCTATGAAAGTGTCTTCTCTGGTTAGTTTCACTCACAGAGGACAAATGTTGTCCAGCCTAATGGCACAGGCCTGTAATCCCGGTATTTGGGAGGCTGAGACAGGAAGATCACAGGTTCGAGGCCAGCCTCAGCAACTTAGTAAGGTCTCTCAGCAACTTAATGTGATCCTGTTTCAAAATAAAAAGTAAAATAGGGCTAGGGGTGTAGCTCAAAGGGAGAATGCATCTGGGTTCAACCTCCAGTACCAAAAAAGAAAGAAAAGTTGGGAGGTCAAATGTCACATTTGAAGCAATCGTGGGGTTATCTTGGCCCACTCTTTCTTTGGGTATTGTTAAACAAGAGTCAGTGGATACCACATAGAATATGACGTCACGTACAGTATGCTGGGAGAAAAGCATACCAGAAAATCTGGGTTCAAGTCCTGGCTCTGCCATTTACTAACTGTGTGATTTGGTACAAACTGTTTCACATCTTTGAACTTAAGTCTTCTCATCTGTGAGTTAGGGGACAATAATTTTAACTTCCGAATGTCGTTAAAATTTAAATGAGAAAAATTAGGAGTCTCTCCCCGTGGAGAGCGACACATAGAAGGTATTTCCCACTTCGCTCTGCTACCCCCAGCAGTTACCATGCTTAGGAAAAATGTTGTGAATGTTGATATTTCCACCAACCAAAGATACGCTCCATTATATTGTTAGTTTCTGCTGTTTTCTGCCCCATCCCCCATCACAGATGCACTCTGTTTGTTCTCAGTTTAGCTGACAACTTCTTTGACCAAGCAAGATAAAAGGGAACTCAAACTGCATGCCTAACAACCAAACCCAGCACCAAAGTTAAGTCTGACTTAGCAATTGACCTGTAAGTTGGAATACCCAGGGGGCACTTCAAGAGCAAGAATGACGCAGCTGAAGATAATTATTAATGAGTTAGAAAACGTGGATGTGAGAGGGGGCTCTGAGCTTTGTAAAGTGCCATACTCTTCTTGTGCTAACACACCACCAGCTGCTTTCTTGGAGGGTAGTTTCAGAACAAAGCCTTTGGGTGTCTTGAATTTAAAAGGAAAAGAAATCCTAAACAACATGATAATAAAAAAGTAAAAACACCCCCAAAGTCTAGAAGCAGTTTATGAAAAGATGTTGGCTATTTATTTTGGTTTAGATGAACTTTTCCAAAAGGATAAGTCACATCACATAAATACTAAATAAATAAATAGCAACACTGACTTTATGTCAATTTCAAAGCTCTTCAAAGGAGTAGAAATAAAAGCTACATGATCATTTAATATGTGCTTTTCTGCATTTTTCCAAGCCAAATAATTTTACAAATTACATTAAGAGTGGAATTTGCTGGATGCCAAGAATGTCCTTGTATATAACCAAAGTAAGGCATAGTCTTCCCAATATAAATAACACCAGAGATGTCTGCTTTCAACTGCATGATTGGTTTTATAATATTTTTCCTAGCTATTACCCTGAAAAGTCTCTGTTAACATTACCAAATAACGCTAGCCCAAGAAAGAAGTCTAATCAAGATAATCTAAAGTCCAGGAACCTGGCTCACAATGATCCAGTTCAATCAGCAATGTATGAGAGCCAAGTAGACCAAACAGATTAGTAAGAGGATACTTCCTGGTTCTTTCCCCTTGGCGCTTGCCTCAAGCAGGTTTTCTGCCATCAATAGCTGTCATCGTAGAGGACTTCCCAATTGTATCCTGCCTGGTGCAATATGTGTCAAAGGGGAAAATCATTTTCTCATCAGTGGTGCAACCTTAATGCCAAGGATAAACAGATAGTCTTTCCAAGTGAAGACAGGTAGAAAGTGTTTGCTGGCTCAAGCCACCAACCGGTTACTCACTCTTCCCTAAGCATTCATCATCTTCAGAACACATATTTTATGTTAATGTAAATTTATACAATAATATTTGAATTTCTGTGGTGATTACGGCCAGTCAAAAATAAAATCCATGAGCATAAAACCACTAATAAAGTATAACTGTATCCCCAGCTCTCAGAAGGCTGCCTGGCACACAGAAGACATTCAATATATCTTTGTAGAGCTTATGACTGTTCACAATAAGTAGAAAGTAAGCCAAGGGAGGCAGGCAAGATCGCCCATGGATTATGGTGTAGGGAAGGCAAAAAGAAGGAAAGTATGGGAAGAAAAAGGAAAGAAAAGAAAAGGAAAAAGAACCTTGAGAGTAGCCATGGAAACCACGAACACAGGATAAATAGAGCAAGAAGAGGCTACCAATAAAAACTGAGTAGGCAAAGCTGAAGAGAGAGAGAAACCCCTCAAGAATGAAGGGGCTGTGAATCCATGGAATTACTGTCATAAACAATGTATATATATGAGATTATACCAACATCATTCTCAGTGCTACATGTGGGGGGGAGGCGGGGGGGAGGCGGGGGGGAGG
>PVJS01010442.1:0-47989 GCA_004027185.1 Glis glis | reverse complement strand
TATTTTTTAGTTTGAAACAGGATTTCACCAAGTTACCGCATGCTGGCCTTGAACCCGCAATCCTCCTGTCTCAGACACCCAAGTACTGGAATTACAGGTGTGAGCCACTGCACAAGCTTGTAATAAAGACTTAGATCTGTATTACAATTATACTGATTGAACCTGTTTCTTCAGTCTGTAAGGTAGACATTAAGTAAAGTAACCCAGACAGGAAGTTTTCCACCAGTACATATACAATTCAGATCTATCACCCCAGATCTGTACTACCAGTAAGATTTTTCTTGTTTTAGAAAATATATAGGTATGTATTATTCCATCCATGGCAGCAGAAATAGAAGTACGTCTGTTACCTTCTTATATACTATTAATTTTTTACTGTTTAATTTTTTAACAGTAAATTATTTAGTTAATAGTACAAATCATTAGTTTACCTTAACAGTCAAATATCTATAATGGGTGAGTAGAAGAGTGGGTTAAGATGATAGTTTGTTAAAAAAACAAAGATTTTTTCTTTCACCAAAAACAGTACACACATACTATAGGAAAGTAAAGAGGAAACCATCTATAATCTAAGCACCACTAAACCAACATAGTTTCAGTGTTGGTGAAATTGTGTCTACTCTTTTTTTATTCATATATTATTGGTTTTTTAATGTCTGTGACCACTCTATATTTAAAATTTTACAAATTATCCGAGTGTGTTTTAATCCCAGTACTTCAGAGGCTGATATAGGAGGATCACAGGTTCGAAGCCAGTGTGCAATAATTTAGCGAGACCCTATTTTAAAATAAAAAAACAAAATAGAGCTGTGTAGTTGAGGTAGAACCGTCCTGGGTTCTATCCTCAGGACCACATAAAAAATTTTTTACATATAATTTAATATTACAACATGACAATTTTTCATGCCTTTATTAATTTTTTGTAGACCTTATTTTAAGAAGTTGTATAATATTGCATCAAGCAAATGATGCACTTAAAGGCATGAGATTGCTTTGCTCTTTTGAATAAAATTACACTGGACTCTTTGAACATAAAGCCTTTTCCATGTTTAGGATTAATTTCCATTGACTACATTTCTGCAGTGAGAGTGGCATGTTTTTCCCATTATTTATAAGACATTTAAACCGTAATTATTTTTCTTTAAGTAGAATCTTTATCCCTGCCCTAGGGGACATTCATTCATCTTCTGTAAGAGAAGAAATGATCTTAAAGCTACAGTGTGCAATCCTATAATTCCAGAGGATTCCCTCTTCAAAATGTTACTATTTAGCTGGGCGTGGTGGCGCACGCTTGTAATTACAATACTTGGGAGGCTGAGACCAGAGGATCCAGGTTCGCGACCAGCCTCAGCTACTTAGTGAGGCCCTCTGCAACTTAATGAGACCCTGTTTCAAAATAAAGAATAAAAAATAGGGCTGGGGGTATAGCTCGGAGGTAGAATGCTCCTGGGTTCAATCCCCAGTGCCACCCCCCCAAAAAAGTTACTATTTTTAGAGAAATAACATCTTAATATTATTACACCATTCTTTTTCAAGATCAGGAGTTTCATGTTCTACTTTGAAAATATCTAGGGCTTGATGCAGTGTTTAGTGTAGAAGCAGGAATTCATTAAAGACTTAAAGAGAGACAACTTCTTTTGGCCATATTAAAGCATTATTTATGTGGCAGGCCCAGAGTACTTTTATTTTGTTTTTGCACGATTACTTTACACAGTTCCCTGGAAGAGCGTGGCACCAGGGTATGGGAATGTCCGTGCGCACACATTTCACATCTGCTCGCCCGTGTGAATACAACTGTGCCAGGAGCCCTGGATGTCCGTTTCAGCATAGAAATCATGATGTAGAGTTCGAACGCCTGAGGAACTGTGAGGGAGACCCCAGGGGGACAAGTTCAAGAATGATTTGGGAATTATAGACCAGGTCACACAACTGTCATAAAGCTATCATCAGTTAATAAAACCGGGTTTTCTTTTCATTAAAAAAAGTTGGCTTTTTTCCCCTTCGAAAAAAATATATTGATGTTGGAGGCCTTTGGAACTTGTCTGACCTTCTTTCTGCTGACTTTTTCATTTCCTGTTTCTTTCCTTTCATTTTTTTCTTCTGTGTGTGTGTGTGTGTGTGTGTGTGTGTGTGTGTGTGTATAACACAGTCTCTGAAACAAGCTCTAAATGTGTTAAAAACAATATACATTCCCTAAAAATAGTATAGCGTCATGTCCTTGCTCCCAGAGCTCTGCTATTCAAGGGTCCTTTGCTTCTGCAAATCAGGTTTCTCGAAAAAAATGCAGCCTCTCACCCCTCCCCCTTCTCTCTCCTGCTCCCACGGAAACGGGGATGTGGAGACATTTGTAGGAAGAAGTCCAAGAATAAACATGAGAATATTCTGAATGAAAAGCAAATTTCTAGTAAGGATAAATATCATGGTGTCTGTAGAATGCTTTGTAAGTTCGCTCAGTTTAAATGCAGATCCTTGTTTGCAGCTCTATAGGGGGGAAATGAGGGCACAGATAAGCTAGAATAGAAAATCATACATATGCACATGCATGTACACACACACACACACACACACACACACTCACTCTAGTCTTCCAGTGCCCCAAATTGTCCAGTAGTAAGATGGAACGCTCAGGTATTACCAAATAAGACAGACGCTGTCACTACCCTATGGAGCTTAGGAACATTGAACAGCATGCATGTGGTTTTGAGTACAAACGCTGCAGAAGGAGAGTTACATGTGCTGTGTGAGATCACAGGACAGGGGATCCAACCTCCTTGAGGCCATATTTTAACCAGAGCTGGAGCTTGTGTAGCAAGTAGCCGGGTGGAGAGAGGGACAGGGGAAGAATATTCCAGGCCCAAGGTCAGTGTATTTGAAGATTCCAAAACTACCCATTGTGGTGCCTGGAGCAGAATGGAGAGTTGGGTCAGAGGTGGGCAGGGATGACATCATACAAGGGCCCCCAAGGCCACAAGAGTCATTTGAACTTGACCCCAAGACTAATAGGAAACAAGGAAGGGGGAGGGGGATTTGCACCTGAAGCCTGAGACTATTTTGAAATAGTTTTGACTTTTTAAAATTTTCTCCCTACATTCTCTTCTTTATCTTTTTGCTTTCTAAACAGTTATCTGACTTGACTTTCTATTACTTTAAGAGAGGTTTATGACAGGAAAGTAAGAAGATCCACGCTGTAAAAAAAAAAATTCTGGCTTTTATTTTCAAAAGCCTAAGCCTTTAGGGGAACTTGGAGATTTGCACAGGAAGTAGAGAGGGTTGTGGGTTGAAAGAGAGCAGAGATACCTGGGTTTCCCTTCAGGTTAGAAAAATAGATCTCTCTGGAGTTGGGGGAGAGAGAGGAATGAACTGTGGGTACTGGAGTACTGGTTGTAGCGGCCTGGGGAGGGGCTCCCAAGACCCCGAAGTGCTCCTAAAATAGAGATATAAATGGGGTAGTGACCTTCCCAGAGATGTTTGGACACCCAGAGCCTCCCATCCAACCCCAGAGCCTAAGAAGGTTAGGGTTAGCCTAAGACGACCCTGGAAGCTTGACACAGTTTCAGGGAGCACCTCAGGAAACAGTTCCTATCAGCTTGGGAGAATGAGGCTTCAAAATAGAAAGGTGATACATGAGAAATAAAGAGCTGTGTTGTTTCTCACACTTCTGACATTGGATTATGATTCATACCAGTGATGCATATTGAAAGGCTTTTTCTGGCTCCCTTGTGAGGAATGGATTGGAGAAAGGCTGGAGGCCGGATACAGGTGAACACGAATGGCGGCCTCTACTGGGAGAATGGTAGTGATAGTGAAGAGAAGTGGATGGATTTGGAAAATATTTAGAAAACAGAAGAGCAAGTACTGGTGATTGGTCCGACGTGGCTGTGAGTGAGACAGAGACGTCAAGGATCACTCCCAGGTTTCAGGACTGAACCACTGTGTGCGTGGTGGTATAATATATGAGTCCATTTCCTGCAGATTGGGCACACCCTGGGGTTAGCAGCTCACCTGAAGATTTTCCTGAGGGAGTATATGAATGAAGAGTTAGTAAATACTCCCAAAGACACAGACTGTAGTTATTAGCTAAGGGTAGAAAACCTCAGAAGTCAACACATTGCTGGAGATTTCACCAATCAAAGTCCTTCCTGTCCACTGTCTTGCAGTGGCTTTCGCACTGCCGGCTGCCCAGCACTCTATCTTCAAAGTGAGTCTGCATTTGGGATTCATTCCTAATTATAAGAAAGAAAGTCCTCCTTACCTTAAATGGAAAAGTGCCTCGTGCATCCACTGCTCCAGTTTTGTCCTCTGCAGCTACACAGAATAAGTCCGATTCCTCTTGTACATTACATTAGGAGGCCATTCATCACGTTTTCTCTGTCTTCTTTACTCCAGGCTAAAGCTATACATCATTTCCTTCATCTGTTATTTTCAATGGGCATGCAGTGACAGGAATAGCGACTAGTATTTATTGAGTGTTGGGAGCAAAGCATTTCACAGACGTGTAAAATGGAGCTGCTATGAGTTCATCAAAACCCATTTCCTTAGCCGGGTGTGGTGTTTCATGCCTGGAGTCCCAGTAGTTGGGAGGCTCAGGCAGGAGGATTACAGGCTCAAGGTTAGCCTGCATGGTAATTTAGTGAGACCCTGTTTCAAAATAAAATAGGGCTAGGGGTGTAGATCAGAGGGAGAATGTCCCTGGGTTCAAGCCCCAATACCCCCACCATGTGTGCATGTGTGTGCGTGCAAACACACACACACACACACACACACACACACACACACACACACACCTCTTTTTTCCTCCCGTGCTGGACAATAGAATATAAGTGGAAGCAGTCAAGAAGTAGGAATGTGTTCCCCACTGCAGTAGGATATCTTTGTCATCTTCTGACTAAATGGACAGGATTCTGAAGATCAAGGTGTGGGTGGAGGCAAAAAGATAGTAGGACCGAGCCCCTGTGCATAGAAGGCCACCTCCCTACAACACTTGTGTTACACACCGATGTGAATAAGAAACACTTCCTGTGTTGAGCCATTGAGAATTTGAAGTTAACCCATTACAGCACCTGGCATTTCCTTAACTGTTACAGAAATTGATAGTGGAAGTTGAATGCTGATATAACAAAAACCTATAATGTATGGAAATGGCTTAGAAGCCAGTTTAGAAGCTCTGGAAGTGGCAGAAAGCGCTGGAATCTCTGGTCAGTGTGATGGCCTGCATTGGCTACCGGCTGGTTTTCCCAGGATATGACAAGAAAGAAATGAGCTCAGAGAAGAATTGGTCAATTTTCGAGCAAGGTCGAGAGGGAACAGAGAACATCCAAAGACCAAGGACCTTGCAAGGTCCCAGGATCAATTGCCTCTGGATCCCAAAAATAAGAGATGCTTTGTATCCCAAAGGGCACAGGATGCCTAGGTGGTAATGGCCCACTGAGAACTCTTAGCGGAACAAGATGATTTAGTCCTAAAGCAAAAATCAGATCAAAGGTATATACCTCCCCGCAGATTGGGAAATTAACAAAGCTGCCATTTAATTGAGATAGAGAGGCATGAGACAAGAAAACACAGGAATACGAAGGGTTGAGAGTAGTACCTAAGAAATAACTTCCTTTGTGGCTACTCGTATGAGGAAATGGCTGACGCAAACATATCAGATGACTTCTGAGTTTCTGAGAATATTCTATTGCCAAAGAAATCTTGCACCTGGACCAAACAACAAACACAAACCTCTTTTGACTGTGTAAACCTGAAAATAACCTTTAGGCTCCTGAATTTACACTGTCAGGAGGCTGGACAGCCTTCAAGAGGAGCTTATTGTTGAAGAATAATGGACAGGAAAGTTGCTCAGAAAGTTGCTAGTGGCCTGGGAGAACAGTAGGCAGGCTGTCTCCCCAAGGGAGGGCCTTGAGCAGCCTCTTCTAGACCTGGTCGGAAGGATGCGGAGTAGAGGCAGCAACTAGATGGGATTTGGGCTTGTCTCCTTTGAGAAAGAAGTGAGTGTGGAGAAGAAGAAAATGGGGGAACTGGTGACCAGACTGCTGGCATATAGCAGAGACTGCCGCGTGTCCACTAAAACTCCTTTCCTTTCCTCTGGGTACACAGAGTACACATCCCAGAATCTCTTGCATTTAGCTGCAGTCTCAGGACTAAATAGTCCAATTCTATTGGACTCTTGCCAATAGAATGTGAATGGGAATTATTTATGTCACTTTCTTGCTAGAGAGGTTCAAAAGAAGGTGGTCTCTGTCCTCATCTGCCGATGGAGTCATGTGTTAGAAAGACCCTGCGTTGGTGAATGACCTCATGGAAGGCCATCTAAGAGGAGCCTCTCCTCGGACCTGTGATACAGGCAAGAAAGAAACTTCTGCTGCATTGAGTCACTGTGAAGTCAGGGTTTTATCTGTTCCAGCAAGCAGTTTTACCTAAATAACTAGAATGCATTATCTCATTTAATATCCATTTGAGAGATGAAAAGTTACAGAAGCTAAATAACTTGTTCAGGATGACTCATTTAGTAGGAGGGACACCTAATGCCAGAACCCAGGGCTATCTGGTTCTAAAACCATGCCTTTAATCAATGAGTTAAACTTTCCCAGAAGAGCAGGCTTGCAGATCTTATAGCCCCTGGGCCTCCCTCCATGGGATATTCATAGATGGTCCATTTTTTTTCAGAACTGAACACAATAATTTATGTGATAATTTAGGGGTAGGATGACCTAAATTGCTTCTCCTTTCTGGAACTGTCATCTATGAATGCAGCCCAGTAGCTCTCTAGTTATATTAGTAGCCAAGCCACTAACCAACCAGCCATTGACTTTAATCAACTAGCACTCCCAGGCATTCTTACCACTGCCAAGCCCCTACTCCCAATTGGAACTTGAGTAATGTTTTAAACCTAAATGCAGATTTTTTAAATATAACCAATCTATTTTAATTTACTCTTAATAATTTCATCCCAGTTTTTTGACCTGTCAACAGTTTTTTAATCATCCAGATGACTAGACTACCCAGCTCTGGGACCACCCCACACTGGGATTGACTCATCCCAGGTGAGGAGCAGCATCTTTGAATTCTGACTATGACCAGTCACTGTGGTAAGGACTTTACATCCTTACTTCATTTAACCCTTTTCTCACCCCAGCTTCACAGATGAGGAAACCATGTTTTAGAAAGGTTAAGATCACACAAACTAGTAAGTGGAGCCCATCATCAGCTCTCACTACAGGATGACCTGAATGTGTGTTAGTATAATGTGACCATTTTTTTTCTCTTAAAATGTAAGAACATTATTTCTTGAGCACGTGCTGCACGTGAGGTGCTTTATGCATCTCACTTCATCCTCAGGGCTAAACATTAGCATGGCAAAACTTGGAGTAACTGTCACAGATTTTAAACATGGAATCAAATTATTTTGAGAGGATCTCTACAGTAAATGAGTCTATATAAGTAAATAAGGAAAGCTTAGGGAAGTAATCACTTAGGACTGAGTGGTCCGTGACGGCAGAGCTCTTTCTTCCCCTCTATGAACACCCTGTGACACAGAAGTACTCCATAACACTTGTCAGAATGAATAAATGAAGTAAAGTGGACCTTCATGGACAGATAGAAAACTACACGAAATGGAAACTTCACTTATTCAACACTCTGCTCCTTCTTTTCTCCAGAGACCTGAGAGGCATTTTGACTTAAGTCTGTGAAACCTTGTTTTTCATGTTTTGGGGACCCCTGGCTTCTTCTAGGAGGAACAGCACAACGAGAAAGGAGCAATTACAACAAACAAAGCAACATACGCATGCTAACAATCATTCCTATTGACCGTCTCTGACTGATTTTCCTGGACGTTGTGGAGCTGAGCTGACCCAGTTCAGCAGCATCATGAAGTAGATATGAGATGACAGTTCTAGAAGCCCTGTGTTTACACCCAGTGCAAATATCTCTTAAATCAGTGCTAGAAGGTATTCCATTGGCTTGAAGTGATTTAATCAGAACCACGCTAGGCGATGGGATAGAAGACAAGCCAGCCTCTGTGCAATGGAGAATGTGGGCTCTCACAGTGACATAAATAATACCCCGGGAACCAGGTGGTGAGCACTGCTCTACTCTCCTGAGTGGTGGCCCTTGTCCTTACGAGTTTTTCGTCTTCTTGCTACTAAGTCCTTTCTTATTCTCTTTCTTGTCTCCCCCTCCTCTTACCATTCTATGTTCTTTCTGTGTCTATATCCCTCCTTTTATATGTGCGTGTATGGGGCGGGGTGTACTAGGGATTGAACCCAGAGGCATTCTACCTCCAAGCGACACCCCCAGCCCTATTTTATTTTTGAAACAGGGTCTTGCTAAGTTGCTGAGGGTCTCACTAAGTTGCTGAGGCTGGCATTAAACCTGTGATCCTCCTGTTTCGGCCTCCCAAGTACTTGGATTACAGGTGTACGCCACCACGCCAGGCTTCTATCCCTCCTTTGAGGGTCTTCCTTCCTTCCTCCGCTATATCTTATTTTTTAGACTTTATTCTCTTTTCTATTACACTAGTCTCCATAGTGCTCTACCTAGAAGACAGTGTGATTTACAAGCACCAAAGAGGAGGTAAGAACTTTCTTCTGAAGTCCTGTTTCAGAGGCTGGCAGGAAACAATTACATTGTGATTTTAGGAGCAGCCATTCACAGGCTACATCATGTTTCCTGCTCATGAATCTACCAGCTGAGCTATTCACATACTGTCATTTTAGGCAAAATTGTTTATACATCACATAATGCTCGTCTATGTTGTGTCTGTTAGAGCGCTGGCGAGGACTCTGCCCTGGATTGGACAGTTGGATCCAGGCACATGGTCAGGACAAAACACGAGAGATCCATATTTGGGCATAAGTATGCCTTAAACACTAATGGGGTTTGGCACCAACTGTGGCTCTGGAAATCCAGCCCACAAATCAGGTCACACATCAGGGAAAATCAAAACAGAATTAAGTTGGGCCACTTTTTCTTTGCAGAGACATGAGAAGCATTTTGAGTCAAGTCAGTGAAACCTTGTTTTCCATGCTCAAGTCAGTATCTCTGGCCTGGCCAAATGTTATCAGTGCCCTATTTTATACAACTTTTTCTCACACACCAATGAAGAAGTTCCGGATACTGGCTCAAAGCATGGAGTCAGAGGCAGCACATGATCACGAGGAACTTTCTTTCCTAAAGAGCTTTGAGGTCGTGAGATAAGCAGCCATCTGCTAGAACAATTTGCCTAGGTTCCCACTCAGTGGTTGGGGAAGGAACAGGGTCAGGGCTGTGATCCTCAAGAGTGAAGAGACGAAAAACAGTTTCACAGTAAATAGAGCTCACATCGCTGGCTTCCCAGTGTCCCTCAACTGGCCTTCCCACAGACCCTGAAACTTAGACTCTTTTCAGACTTATCTTCCACGATTCCACTTTGTGAGTTCAAAATGTCAACCACATCGGACAACTCTTTGTTTGCCTGACTTTTTTTCCCCCCAGATCTTAGCTAGTGCAATCTTTCTCTTTCCACTTTCACATTTCCAAACTGTAGAGATCCTTCAAGTCCCAGGTCATATGTGACTTCCAACTGGGAGCAATCCCTCCTTTCTCTAACCACCCAGAACTCCATGCCTCTTAGAAGATGGCATGTCTTTTCTACTGTGGGTTCCGATTGTAACCTGAGACAATTCTGGTGTCACTAGAGGGAGTGCTAGACAAAAGGAATAGACACAGCAGTTTGTGTTTCTTTTTTCTTTTCTTTCTTTCTTTTTTTTTTTTTTTGTACTAGGGATAAAACCCAGGGGCATTCTACCTCTGAGCTACACCCCTAACCCTATTTTTTTTTTTAATTTTGAAACAAGGTCTCATTAAGTTGCTGAGGATCTTGCTAAGTTACTGAGGCTGGCCTCTGATCTGCAATCCTCCTGCCTGAGCCTCCCAAGTACTAGGATTATGGGTGTGGGCCCCCATGCCCAATTAGGAGTTTGTGCTTCTTGGTGCTCACTCACAATGCTACTACTCCACCCATCATCCATTCTGCACTAACCTTCCCTAAAACATACACTTCTCCCTATTAGTATTTTGGAAGGAGAGGAAATACTCAGATGAACTGGAAAGAGAACATAGAGGCAGCCCAGCAGTGAAGCTGTGAGATTTCTCCCAGCCGCATGGACAGACGGAGGTCTAGCCTAGTGGCCAATTTAGGAAACTAAATGATCAACAACACCAGTGAGGGAGAGTCAAGTACAGACCTTAGATGAGACCAACGCTGAGGCCCTAGACATCCCAGGCAATATAGAAACTTGAGAGCTCAGCAACCCAAACTCGAGCACCCGGTGTCTTCAATGAGAACCCTGGCCAAGGGAGACTTCCCTCCCCTCTTCCCGGAGATGGTAAATAATGCTGATAGACAAAGCTCAAGACCTCTGCCTTCTCATGTAAGCCAAAGACATATATCTATATCCACACACATGTTCCGTCAAGGAAGCCCATTTCCTTACCCAGTGTTAAAAGTACACTTTGAAGGGGAGGGCATGGTCAAAGCAAGGGATGGAACTTGTGCAGGTTCTGTGCAATAAGGAATTTGGCTGACCTTTGGAGTGGTAACCTCTCCCTTAAAATTTCCCAAGGGATAGGAGTTTCTGTTAATCATGGTGAGCCCCTTGAGCCACATATGCGTTTATACCAGTGAGATGACTCAGAATGGGGATGGTCATGCCAGAAAGAACAGCCATGTGATACAAGGTTGGCGCTTTGAGCCACATGACAGCAGCCTGTCCTATGGGGAAGAGAACTGAAGACTGAGCCATGTGGACAATGAGTCGATCAATCATGCCTACACAATGAAAAGCAATAAAAGCTCTGGACACTGAAGTTTGGGAATGCCTGTCTGATTGGCCTTTTCTGCATACTGTCACACATTGCGGTGCTGGAGAGTGACACACCCGGGTAAGCCTTGCATTCGAGACCCTCCCAGACCTTTCTTTGTGCGTGTCTTCTTTGGGCCGTTTCTGTTTTTACCCTTCTGCTATGTGAAACTGTAATAATAAGAATAGCCCTTTCCTGAGTTCTGTGAGTCATTTGGGCATATTATCAAACACAGAGGGCAACAGGAACTTTCAGATTTGAAGTTCATTGGTCATAAGGGCGGAGGGTCTGGGGACCCCAAGCTCACAGCTTGTGCCTAAAGGGAGGGGAGTCCTGGAGAGGACTGTGCCTGTGGTGTCAGAAGTCACTGCAGCAGGACAGTAGAATCCCCAGGACAAGCTGTATGACCAAAAGGTATATTCTTGAAGCCAGAGACCTGGGCTTCCTGTGAAAGAATCAAGACCCAAATAAGAACTCCATGTTCACACGTACCAGAGAGAGCGCTATGACTTGAACAACCCTGTGACTCCCTATAAAACACTTCAAAATCTTAGTCCGTGATTGTTAAATGAAGTAAAGAAGTCTCTTAACCTATGAATAAGTTGAATTAGAGGGGGAAATGTTGCACACTTTTGGGAATGAGAGGTGTTTGCCAGAGACTGGATGAGGCAGTGAGCCCTTTGTAGATCTGCTTATGCATAACTTATATAATAATTATTTTCTCTGGGGGGCATTTTGGCTCTGTGATGTTGGTCAGATCATTTCACAATATGTTAAACTGGGTATTTTTTTTTTTTACACTGGGGATTGAACCCAGGGGCATTCTACCTCCAAGCTCCACCTCCAGCCCTATTTTTTTATTCTTTATTTTGAAATAGGGTCTCACTAAGTAGCTGAGGCTGACCATGAACCCGGATCCTCCAGTCTCAGCCTCCCAAGTACTGGGATTACAAGCGTGCGCCACCACGCCCAGCAAATGGGTGTTTAAACAAGATGACTGCTAATATTTCTCCCCACTCTAAAATTCTAAGTGCACATCTGAAGACTTAGGTTTATGTGCGCATACTTCAAAAACATCCACAGATGTTGGAGGTGAGAGAGAAGAGTTCTTGAATAGGTGAGCCCTGCTAAGGGAAGATTTGCATAAAGCTGATTTAGCAAGTGAAAAATGGACTGTGACAGATGAATGCTGGGAGGCTCTATCTGCTCAGTATCTGGCCCACACAGCCTGGGCTGATCAGATCTTCAAAGTCATATGGTCCCTATTTGGTTTTACAATAAATAACTCAGACTTATGAGTTAGACACCCATTAATGAAATCACCTAGCCCAGATGAGAGCAATCCTCCTGGGCAGTCATTTGGAAGCACAGACCATCCATTAGGTTGGCCAAGGCTGGGGCTTATATTCCTGCTTATTGTAGAAATGACAGGATTCCTCCCAATTCCAGCTGACCTTTGGTCTGGGATCTACCAATGGTTGCTATGGAGGCCAGGGAGGGCTTGGTTCCCACGGATTTCACTAATGACACAGGGCAATTCTCATTGTAGACAGAGGTTACACTCAGTATGGGGAAGTACTTTGGGACGAAGAACTTCTGATAAAACCACATTTACTCCATGTCTTTGTTTATACCCATCCTGAAAGGAGATAGGACTGACTCCAGGTAGAACTGTTTTGGAATGTACTAACAGCAGCAACTTGAGGCTCATGCTTCTCGTTGGGAAAGAAAAATATTGATGTGTTCGTGTATATTGAGAACCACTCCCACCATGAGCGCTCAATAAATATCAAGCAATCAATCAATTCTCCAGCCACAGAGACGCTTCCTGTTCCAAATATGTAGTCAGGGAAGGCAGCTTGGCTCAAGACCTGTCTTCCTCTTCCAAATGATGTGACTCCAAACTCCAAGAAAAGTTCTGGGTTTTTTTTTTTCCTTCATGGCACAATCCTCGGCAGCTGGAAACAGTAATTTCCAAATCAAGACACCAAAGCAATGAGATCCTGCTGCATTTTGGTCAAACTTTTACAACCTAATGGAAAGAGAATCTTAAATTTTAGTCAGGCAACTGATTGGAAGTGGCTGTACCTATTTTCAGAAATGTTGTAAGTAAAAATTGACGTGATTTTGAAAATGCAAATCTATTGTAGGGGACTCTGTAGCACTGAAAGCACCTGCTGGAAGACCGCCACAAACTGCATTTATTTGAGTCAATTTCGCATCAATCAGTGGATCTCAGGGATGACTTTGTACATTTTTTATTTTGTGATCCATACATTATACATTGCATCTCTATGCGTCATGAACGAGAACAATACAAATGCACCGTAATGGTTGACAAGCTACCAACAATGTTCAAACATGACTATTGCAAATAGTTACCACTGAAGTTTGAACATGTAGAGTTACCCGGTTTTCAGTTTATAATATTGAGGTTTCACCAAATGTGAAATTCCCTTCCGAGGGTTCCATTTCACCTGGCCCTTTACAGTGATGCCTGTTTTAGTGGTTCCTTGGGCACGCATGATTTCCAAGACTGTTTCAGCTGTAACTTTATAGACCTTTTGATGGACCATTTATCTTTGGCTTTAAGAGAAGGGAACTAAAGTTATAAGATCATTTATGTTTTCTATTTAATAGCCATGTATCAAATCTCTACATACTTCTTAGCATGGTGGGATAATAATTTGATATATGAGTTACGTGAGGTTTTTTCTTTTGCATTTTTTCAGCCTGATGACCCTGTGAACATCTCTCCTTAGGACCATTAGACATATGGTCTCCACTGGGAGCCGATTTCAGAGGGGATAGGTGAACAAAGGGACACATTGTGAGTTTTAAATTCAAAAGCTTCGTATCCCAGAATATTCTAGAAGAAGTGATAGGAATCAGTCTGAACCATTCTCCCTGGGGTTCCACTCCTCACCCCACGCAAAATAGTGATCCTTAGAGTGGCTAAGGGGAGAGATTACTGTGAGATTCCCAGGTAGCCCTAAGATAGGGGTAGATTCTTTGCCCAGGTTAGGAGATGGGTAATTAGATGCAGATAATGGAGACTGTTTTCCATCACAGGTGAACAGTCCCCATAGAATTCCTCTTGTCACTGTGTTTCTGGAAAGCCAACTGGGTGGAACACAGCAGGCAGTGGAAATGAGCGAGGAAAGAGTAAGAATGTTCAAAACATCATAAAGCCAGGGCGAGTAGCCATTGCAGGAAGAGACATGGTGCATGGTGCTTGGTGCTTCCAGCCAGGGCTCTGGCAAGGTATTGTTCCTTATAGATGCCAACGTGGAGCAGTGAGAGCCAGCTAAGACCCCAAATGCATGGCACATCAGATACAAAGAGGCCTGAGCACTTCCTATCTCTAAGTTCATCCCAGATGTCTCGTTGCTAAGGAAGGCACCCAATTCTGTCCCAAATACCTGTTGCTAAGGATGGCCAGCATGAACCCATAAGCCCTCACAAGAAAAGGAAAGAAAATCTAGCCTTAAGATTATTGATAAAATGTAAGAATTGACCAGATGGTGTTTTGACTGTCAGATGAAGAGAGAAATTAAATGTAAGGATGCAGCCATGAGTCTTGTAAGTCTGTAGCTTGAGAAATGAATCCTCTCCATAGTGTAGTGTGAAACATTCTCCTTATTGACTGCACAAACATTAACAATGTGCAGAGAGGCAAAATAAACGTCTACTTAGTAACGCTGTCAGTTAAAAGTTTGCTTGGCTGGTGGGAAGCTGTCAAAAGGCCCACCACTCACTAGCTTAGGTGAATAAACTTAGGGGAGTCATTGGTCTTTCTGAGACCCTTTTTTCTCATCTGTAAAATGGGGATAATATTGCTCTGTCTCATAATGATTTCACAAGGTCATGTTTAAGTCAACTTAGAGCACATGAATGCACTTCTTAGGCTGCAAAATACTATATAAATATAAGGTATTTTAACTCTTCCCTTTTGAGCAACAGAAACATGGAGAGGTCAGTCCCAAGAAGCCACAAGAATAATCAGCAGCATAGACGTAGATCATCAAACTACCTGTCCTTAAGATCCAAGAAGCAAAAACTCACTTGAAATTTCAAATAATTCTTCTTAACTGGAATATTAGGAGAATTGTTGTAGTCTGTTTTTTGGGCACTATGATTTTAACCACATTTAAACACAATAATGGTGGAAGACATGCCCCCCCATCCTACCTTCACCAAGATGTCAGGAAAGAGGCAATTCGAAATTGATGTCAACTTATTTGCATTTAATCCAAACATTTAATCCACTCTCTATAATACTAGTTCTTCATTTCAGAAGAATGTATTAAATACATGACAACTAATCTAAATAAAAAATGTCAGTCCTCTCATCCTTCATGTCAAGGAAAGTAAATCATATGCCAAGAAGCTATACGATCCTGCAAAGAAATGGGACCCTAACAAGCCGGGCGTGGTGGCGCACGCTTGTAATCCCAGTACTTTGGGAGGCGGAGACCGGAGGATCCGGGTTCACGGCCAGCCTCAGCTCTCTCTCTCTCTCTCTCTCTCTCTCTCTCTCCTTAGTGAGGGCCTCCGCAACTTTGTGAGACCCGGTTTCAAAATAAAGTATAAAAAATAGGGCTGGGGGTGTAGCGCGGAGGTAGAACGCCCCTGCATTCAATCCCCGGTACCGCAAAAAAAAAAAAAACAAAAAAAAGAAATAGGACTATAACAAACAGGACTGGGTGATAGATACACAAATGCTGGGGGTGAAGGTATGTGAACCCCGAGGAATTACTCAGCACTGACCCCAGTGCCTGTGTGGCCTGTGCAGACACGGGCTTGCGAGAGGCCGTACATGCATCCACCAACTGACAACAGCTCAGCCATTTATGTTCAAATGGAATCTAGCCATCTTTTTGTGCAATTAGAAATATTATAAATTGCTTCTTGCATATGTAATCTTTATTATATATTATGTTTTACTATGTAATTGAACTTTCATACATACATGTTATTGTACTTTATATGCATAATAAGGATTTTCCAAGGATGACTGAACTATACACATGTCCTGCCTTAAGTACTGATGGTGGTATCAAATCTCCATATAAAATGGGATTTTATAACACATCTTAATAATCACTTCTCACTAAGTCGAACAGAATTTTCAGTATGAAAGAATCACGCAACAGTCTAAGGCAGAGTCGTCTTACTCATATTTACCTACCTTGGGGGTTGATATCCAAAATAAATTTCACTCAAAATTTATTCGGAAGTGAATATCTGTACTGGATATATAGATCTTTGATGAGATTTGCACCTCCTTTGCTAAGCTGTTTATTCCACTTATAGCTAACCCAATTCTAAGACTACCGCTATTTTTTAAATCCGTAAGAACTTGGCATTAAGAGCTGCTGGCCTCACATGTGGAGCAGCAGGTCAGGTGAGTGCTACATCACACACACAACCAAGGCCTGGCATGGGACACAGGTATACGACTTGAAAACCAGTCTATTTGAATCACATGCTCATTTACAAAGACAGACGTGCAATTCTCGGAAAGGGGCATGCAGGAAGTCAGACAATAATCTTAGATGTCCTCATTTGCTTTTGCTAATGGTCTCTGGAGAGCCGGATGAATTTTTGTTGAGAATAATTCCACAAGCGCGATGATATCAGATTATGATTGACATTTTCAATAGGCAAATTTGTGATACGATCTACCTTTCTGATACCTTTCAGACTGCTTACCCCTAGACAACAGCACATTCAGGAGCTAGACAGGAATTGGAGCAGATAGTCCAGCACTGGAGAGCCCTCCGCCCCCGAGTGAATGCATAGTCCACACTCACCACACCCATGTGATGTTGGTACAAAGACTAACTTCCATCTCACAAGAGCAGGGAGTGGGAAATGATGGGGTCTGGCGGCATTAATTTTGTTCCTGACATCCTCATTCATGGCAAAATCAAGCCTGCCTGCTTCGTCTCCGGAACTGGCAAGGCTTCCTCAGCGCTAGCTCCTTGGTGATAAGGCTGTTGAGGATACTTGGCCCAATGCTCCCTTGCTGTCTAGCTTTTTAAAATAATTACCTAAAGCACCATGCTCTATTCTATGGAGCTATTGGTGCTTCGCAGTCCAGTGGGTACCCTTCTGACCTGACCATTTTCACTCTGAGCTGTTTTATGTATTGGAATTGTGTTGAAGGGTTCATTCTTTTAAGGTCCCACTGTAACAAAAAAAAAAGTTTTAAAATTTCTGATCTAAATAAACTGCTGTCCCAATTCTTCATCATTTTCTTCTACATCTGGACCTAAATAATATTTCCAGGTGATGAGCATTATAGGTTAATGATTCATAGACTTAAAGAGTCATGTCCTTGAATCAATTTTCACTGGAAGCCCTTTGATTTAATTGAATACTGTCTGGGCTTGAATTATAAAAGAACAAATCAGAAACACCTGCATGAACATGCATTATTTTATTGTCTGTCAATTCTCCCTTGACCTGTCTTACTTTCGGCTAAAGACTGTAATCCAATGTCTTCTATTCAGTCTTCAGTATCACTTTATTTTAGTTTCCTTTTAAGAATGAGATAAGCCTTAATAAAATGTTGGGATCCTTCTCATCAACCCCAAAACCTCAGGGGCTTCTTTCCTCTTTTTGCTGGTGATGAGTCCCGCTCAATGTCAGGTCTCATTGTCCTGCTGAGTGACCCAAACAGGCAGAAAGCTTGACTCTTGCTTTGAGAGGAGAACTTCGTTTGGGGGACACCAGGTCTTATGAAGGAGATGCGCCTTGGCTTTAGTGAGGAACGTGTGGGCTCCCTCTGGAGCTAAGTCAACGAAAGGATCCATCCGCTAGTTTTGTACAAGAGCGTTCAGTGCCAATTACCATGTACCTAGGAAAAGAGCCATCTATAACTCCCATGGGAGGTCATTCGGAAGAGGAAAATGTGGCCAGGCAGGGAAGGAGGGGCACCATCTTATCACAAAGGCACCTTTGATAGAATCAAACATGCTTGCCTCGTTGATGAACCCCGGGCCGCTCAGGGACAAACTCAATACAAACCAGCACTGACTCGTGCTCTCTGAGCACCCCTGCACTCCGAGAGGGGCTGTCAGAGCTCCGCGTGAAAGCAGAGCTTGTAATGTCCCAGGGGAGATTCCCCAAGGGTTCTGCGAGCTACCACGTTGCTTAGGGCCTCGGTTCTGCAAGGGCTACGGGAGACTGGCTTCTAATATGGAAAAGCCCCAAAGGGGTGGGGGAACTCCATAACACTCCTCAAGACCCGGGCTCCTCTCAGGGTGTGGTGGCATGCACCCATAATTCCAGTACTTGGAAAGCTGAGACAGGAGGATTGCAGGTTTGAGGCCAGCCTCAGCAACTTAGTGAGATCCTCAGCAACTTAGTGAGACCCTCTTTCAAAGTAGTTTGGAGGTAGAATGCTCCTGGGTTTAACCCCTAGTATGAAAAAAAAAAGCCAGGCCCTTGAGATGGAGCTGACCAAGCTATTTCCAGCCACTGGGCCAACCCCAGAAATAGCACTGGGACAGGGTGTTGAATTTTTCTGTTGTCTTCTCATGTTGACCCATTGACCAAGTATGATACCCACCACTGCTTGGGATTTTTGCAAGTTTATAATCCATATAGAAGAAACATTGTTATATAAACCTTGCCAAGACCATAGGCCTTTTAAATTCTCCACTAAGAAGCCGAAGAAATTTATGGCAGTGTTGCTAGATGGGGAGGCCAAGCAAACTCACAATGTTGATCTTAGGTCTGTTTAAATTTCTCTTGCCTTCTGGCACTTTAAGCAGTAGTGGAAAGAAATCATTTACTCCTAGGCGCATTAAGCATTTAGAAACACGGGGTACCAGGGAAGCGCATTAGGAACATAATTGATGGGGCACATGTGGTCCTGGCCTGCGGAGGGCAGGATTTCACTCCAACACTACGGTCATTGGTGTCTCGTGTGGCACAAGAACCCAACAGTACCTTCATGCAATAAACAGAGTGGATTATAGGGAGGCTCGGTTTTCCTACCAGCGAAGCCTCGGTCATTAACCAGCCCTCCAGGACCGCTCCTCCCCTCCTCCACCCTGCTTGGAAATGGAGCTAGTTGTCATATAAGGAAGATCCAGTTGGCCTCAAAGTATAAGAAGGTGGCTTTCGCAGGCAGGTTTCCTCTGCTCCTTTGTGATTAGTTTTGGGTCTCTCTTCGGCTTTTTCTGTCTGTAAGGATTGCAGGATTAGCAACAGGAGGCACAGAACTTCAGACCCTTTTAGGACTGTAGTTGGAGGAGAATGAGTTGAACCCTAAAGAGAAAAGGCAGCATTTAGCACCGGATTTGGCCTTCCTCTGCCAATCACACGTCTTTGTGGGACAATCGCTTTGGGCAAAGGGCGGGCAGGGGTCTGCAGATCTTATGGAGGAGTGGGAGGCGAGGCGGGGTGCTGCACAGGTCTCTGCTCTTGCTGAGAGGTAGAAGGGAAATGAAGGAGCCTCTCGTTACATGTCAGATTACCTTGATTTAATACGAGATGAAATGCAATCTGATATGTGAACTGGTAATGGACTAACAAATGACTCAAGTAAAAAGTCATTTTAATGTAAAGTCCCCCGCGTGATGTATGACCTTCCCGGGAAGACTGCTAACAGTCTTCCCCTAAGGTTCAGTGGCTACAGGAATTTTCTGGATGTGACGCCTAACCCTTATCTACCCTCCTCCTGCTGTCTCCAGTTTAGTGCTCACTTGTGTGTGATCTGAGTGTTTTATATAGGGAAAACTTGCTGGAGTTGAAACTGGAGGAAAATATGCCTTAATAGAACTTATAATTTAACAACCCAGTAAGCCAGACTAGAATTTATTGGAATAACATCTCCTAAGAACCTACAATATCCCAATTTTCATAATCAGTGACCTAGATTTTTAAAAGAAAAAGGAAAGAGTGCCTTGATATTTTTTTTTCAAGCTGAAGGAAGTTGAACTTATTTAGTTTATGGGGTTCTTTATGGACCCCATGATGAAGAAAAGAAGGAAGGAAAGGAAACAGAAAGAAAAGAAGGAAAAAAGAAAGAAAGGAAAGAAGAGAGAAAGGAAGGGAGGAAGGGAGGTGAAATAAGAAAGGAAAGAAAGAAGAGAGAGAGAAAGCTTGGTTTCCAATCTCCCTACAGCAGAAATGACTGTCTTCTGTTTCCTCTCCCTCTAGGCTCCACCCAACTCCCATTAAGTTCTGGGATTTGTGTATCTTTCGATGCAGACACTCAAATGCTTTCTTTACTCAGGAAGTTATTCTCCTCACGCCTTGTGAGGTCTTGGAACAAAAATTAGTTGTGAAAGAAACAACTTCTGCTTCTCTGTCCAGAAAAAAAAAAATAACATTGCATCATGTAGCTCAAAAAAGTCTGGGTGTTTGGGTGTTTTTTTGGGGGGGGTGAACAGCTTCAGGCAGGGGTGGGGAGGAAGGCGGAAGGGAAGGAGAATCTCATTTGCCACATGTATAACTTTCCCCCTTGAGGAGATACATGAGCAGTCACTGTCTGCAAACATGGTTTGCAGGGGAACCAAGCAGACATGAATAGAAAGCTTTTCACCAAATATAACCTCCCGAGTCAGCACATGCGGTGTTGGTGCCCGTGAGGATTTTGTTCAAGTATCTGTTATTTAATTTCTGCAGGTCATTCCTAGCTCTCACTCCCAAACCCCTAGACCCAATACTAATAATGCTCCTCTCAATAACAAGCAAATACATTTTATGAAAAGTAGGTTTACACTCAGAAAGTTGATTCCTTGCTCCCTTGGATGAGGGGAAGCAGGGTTTGGAAAGGCTCTGTTTATTGATCTATAAATCATGGTCACCGAGTCTGAACCAGCGCTGGGGTGCCTGGGGTCAAGGAACCCTTGCAGAGTTAGAGGCTCCGAGGCTCACTCTGCAGGGCTCTTATCATCCCTCCCAAGGCAGAGAGAACATCAAACGGCCAAGAGCTCTGAGAAGGACCAGAAGGACCTTGAGCAGATGACTCAGCCTCTGCTCGGGAGAAGGGGTTTCTCAGAGATTCTGCCTCATTCAAGTGACTTTTTCTGGCTGTGTGGAGGTAGGTGAGAGACTGACAGGAGACAGACGAGATCATTCCAAGTAACAAGTGATTGAAAACCAAGAGCAAAGAGTAACATCACGTATCTGACCTAGTTCTCTCCTTTTAGAGTTAATACATGCTTCCTGGTGTCCCTGAGAGCGCCGCGGGATGGCGGCTGAGCGTGGTTAATGTCTCCTCTCACCAGTCAGTCTGCCTCAGTCAGATCTTGGCCTTCTATGCCTCAGTCTTCCTCATCTGTAAAATGATAATAATTCTAGTACCTATCTCATAGGGCTGATGTGAAAATTCAATAAAAGACATGCAATGCACTTAGAATAACCTGCTATATATTAAGTGCTTTATTTTTTTATTTATTTATTTTTTGCGGTACCAGGGATGGAACCCAGGGGCGTTCTACCTCCGAGCTACACCCCCGGCCCTATTTTCTATCCTTTATTTTGAAACCGGGTCTCACGAAGTTGCAGAGGGCCTCACTAAGTAGCTGAGGTTGGCCGCGAACCCAGATCCTCCGGTCTCCGCTTCCCAAGTACTGGGATTACAAGCGTGCGCCACCACGCCCAGCTATTAAGTGCTTTGAAAAGTTAGCTATTATCGTAAAATGTCAAGTCCCTAGCATATCTGGGCCCTCCATGAAAACTAGTTTCCCTTTCACAATTCCGAATAACCATGGCATACGCACGGTGAAGCAGCATGAAATATCCATGAGAACGTGACTTCTTAGGCCATCAAACCTGACTTCGAATACTGGCTTCTCCACTCACCAGCTGTGTGACCTGAGACGTGACTTTCTATGAACCTTGGTTTTCTCATCTCTAACAAGGCCTTTCTCACAGTGCAGCTACAGGGACGAAATCAGAGACTGCACATAAGAAAGGATTTCATTTGATGGTGCTGCATGGATTAAAGCCGTCAGAAACCAGTGTTGCATGCTCAGAGTTCCTTGGTCTGATAAAATAAGCATTTACTGAAGGATGGGCAGGCATGTCAGTGCTAGGCCCTGAGATACAAAGGTGACTACCACACAGTCCTGTCCTCAGGAAACTTCAAGTCTAGGGAGGGAAACATCATTTTCATTCCATGTGGCTCTTAATATTGTCAACACATATTTGGAAGACCAGGAAAGACTCAATAGCATACTGTTCTCTCTCCTGAAATATCTTCCTCCAACTTTTCACCAACTAACTCCTACAGACCCTTCAGCTTTCAGATGAATTCGTTCGGTCAAGGAAGCGTCTTTGAATCTCGAGACGTTACACACTTTGAAGGCAGCCCATGTTCTCCGCTTTTTCATCCTCACTACATATACAACGGCCTGTTCATTACATTCCCTCCCATCTCAGTCTGCTGGCATTCTCAGAGCTGTGTTGACTCATTCACTTGGACAATGCAGCTGAAACCTTTATAAAAGAACTGATGTGCCCCCTACGCTGCTCACAGGCAAATGAACTGACTCCACAAGGTGAAGCCAGTATTATAGGACATCCCCGAGGGCCTCAGTGTCTAGCCCTTTGTCTGGAGGACCTGGAAGCAATTCAGTGATCATCAGTATAATCCAATAAGTCAAGAATCACTTTAAGGGTATAAACATGGGAGTGTAGCTCAGTGGTAGAAGATGTGCTTGGCATGTACAAGGACCTCAGTACAATCCCCAGAAAAAAAAAAGAATACAGAAATATACCTGCCCATATACAGTCCAGTGGTTTTCAACAAGGATGCCAAGACCATTCAAGGGAAAAGGACGGTCTTTCTAACAAACGGTACTGGGAAAGCTTGAAATCCACATACATCACTCACAAAAATTAGCTCAAAATGGATCAAAGACCTGAATGTAAAAGCTAAATCTATAAACCTCTTACTAGCACATGTGGGAAAACCTTCATGATATTGGATTTGGCAGTGATTTCTTGGAGATGACACCAAAGGCATACATAACAAAAGAAAAATAGATAAATCAAACTATATCAAAATTAAAAACTTTTGTGCATCAAAGAACATTATCAACAGGGTGAAAGGATGACACATGGGATGGGAGAAAATATTTGCAAGTCATATATATATGATATAAGCTTAATATTGAGAATATAGAAAGGACTATAATTCAGCCACAACAAAAGGCTAACAATCTGATTTAAAAATGGGCAAAGGACTTGAACAGATATTTCTCCACAAATGACATAACAAAGGTCCAAAAAGCACATGAAAATTTAGTGAAATAAATGCAAATCAAAACCATAATAAGATACCACTTCACACCATTAAGATGGCTGTTATTAAAAGCTAGAACATAAGCTGGGCACCATGGGGCACACCTGTAATCCCAGTATTTGATTGGCTGAGAGAAAAGAATCAGCAGGTTCCAGGCCAGACTCAGAAACTTACCAAGACCCTCAGCAACTTAGCAAGACCCTATTTCAAAATCTAAAAACAGAGCCGGGCGTGGTGGCGCACGCTTGTAATCCAAGTACTTGGGAAGCCGAGACCAGAGGATCTGGGTTCACAGCCAGCCTCAGCTACTTAGTGAGGCCCTCCACAACTTAGTGAGACCCTGTTTCAAAATAAAGAATAAAAATAGGGCTGGGGGTGGAGCTCGGAGATAGAATGCCCCTGGGTTCCATCCCCAGTACCGAAAAAAAAAGAAAAAAAATCTAAAAACATTTTTAAAAAGGGGTATGGGGGGTGTAGCTCAGAGGGAGAATGACCCTGGGTTCAATCTACAGTACCACCATCCCCAATAAACACACCAAAAACAAACAAAACAAAAACAAAAAAAAAACAAAACCCTAGAAAATAAGGGGATGACAAGGATGTAGAAAAATTAGAATTCTTATGCCCTGCTAGTGGGAATGCAAAATGGTGTAGACTTTAGGGAAAACAATATGATCATTCCTCAAAAAATTGAAAATAGGATTATCATACGATCCATGAATTTCACTTGTGAGTATATACTAAAAGAATTCAAAGCAGGATCTTGAAGACATACTTGTATACCCATGTTCACGGCAGCATTATTCACAATACTTAAAAGGAGGAAGCAACATCAATGGATAACTGAATTGATAAGCCAAATATAGTATTCTGCGTGTGGTGGAATTTTATTAGCCTTCAAAAGGAAGACAATTCTGACACATTACAACATGGATGAAATTTAAAGACATTATTATAAGTGACATAAGCCAGTCGCAAAAGGAAAAATATATGATTCCATTTAAGGAGCTTCCTAGAGTAGTCAAATCAAGAAAGACAGAAAGTAGAGGGTGGCTGCCAGGGACCGGCGGGAAAGGAAGTGGGGAGTCACTGCTTAATGGGTAGAGTTTCAGCTGGGGAAGATGAAAAGTTCTGGGGATGCATGGTGTTGATGGCTACACAACAATGTGAATCTATTTAATACCACTGAACGGTACACTAGAAAGGAGGTAAAAAGGTTTTTTTGATATGCTTATTTTCCCACAACTAAAAATGAAAAGAAAAATGAAATACAAGAATCATTCTGAATGAAAAGCACTTTGGTAATGAAAGGAGTCCGAGAATCCCTTCCCAGGTTTGAAATCTGAGGTTATTTTCATGTAGGTTGTCGGGTTTCTTTGAAAGGCTGAAGGATGGTGGTAGTTGACGCGGACAGAAGAGGAGAGATCGGGACACGTGGGTGTTTGGAGTGAGGCTGGAGTTGGGAACACCAAAAGACACTGGTCTGCCTGAGGTTCACTTCCTGCTTCTTCAGACGCTCGTCTTTTGCAGGGAAATGGACTCCATCTGGTCTGAGTCATTAGCACTTTTAGAAATGTTGCTTTGAAGAGCTTGTTGATGTGCAAGAAAACTTTAGCCTCTACTTGATTCCTTTGTTTTTAATCAAAGAAGCTCTGTGATTGGCCAGAAGACTGAACAGCCAGTAAGAATCAAATTCCCATCCAAAGCTCAGGCCTGTGTAGTTGGAGCACTTTCAAAAGTCGGCTCAGAGGGAAAGGGCTACAGGGAAATGCCACAGCATGGAAGCTGCAGAACGCTGGGTAACGCTAAAAAGTGAGCTGGGATGAACTCTACCTCCTAAGGTTCCTCCCATAAAAAGCAGGAGGAAGGCAGGAAGGCTGGGATGTGGGCCTGGCCTCTAGGTTGCTGGGGCTCATGTTCACAGGGACACCACTCATGGACACTCTTCACCAGGCTCGGGCTCAGGGTGCATGTGAACACGATGCGTTCCAGCAAGCCATCTTAGATGGAAAAAGCAGCTACAAGTGGGAAGAAGACCAGGACGCAGAAGCATGCTCTTAGCTGACAGAGATGGTGTTTTAATAGAAGGTGAACCAAATCTATCCATGGCTCTTCTAACCTTATTCTGTGAAACTCAAGGAACCTCTACATCAAATCCAGCTTTTTTATGTCATTTGAGGGACTAGTGGACTTCTTTTGTTATTTGGCCCAAAGCATATTCATCAAAGGTGCCCCCCGGCCGGGGCAACGGGGGATACCAAATAGCCTTGTCCTGTGGACAATGTCAACTTTTAGAAAGCAAACTGTTCCCAAACCTGAAAACAGATCTTCTCCGGCTGTGGAGTTTGGCCCTTTTCCATATGGATCCATTTAAGAACAATTTCTATTCGAGTAGTTTCCTTCTGTCTGTTTTATATGGGTGATACCCTCCTATTTGAGACTCATAGGTTGGGTCCCTCTTTCCCGCTGATAACAAAGGAAGCCTAGTTGAGAGGCACTTTAAGACTCAGAGCCAGGGACACTTTTCACCTGGGAGATGCCCATGCAAGGGTGGGCAGTGCATGATGGGGACAGACACAGAGGTGTTATAAAGAGGGCTTTTTTTTTTACCCCCAGAATCATGTACAAAATATACTTGGAAAAGTAGCAGGGCTGAGAAACAATGATTAATTTCCCAGCCTAAAGAAAGGCCGAGCCACACTGAGGCAGTCCGGAAGGGGAGCTATTTAAATGCCTGTTGTTGCAGGACCAGCGAGATTGCAACGCTCAAAGAGATGAACGTTACTATGAATGGCTTTCAGGACGTCTCACTGGATTCTCCTTGCTCTTTTAGCTGATTTCTGAGTTCTCCTTGTTGTGGCCCTGGGGGATTTCTATTAAAAAAGGCTCAAAATAAACATCTGTGAATAACCCAAAGGTTAACACATTAGACCTTAAAGAAAAAAGTTAAGAAACTAGGATTGAATAATCTAAATATACGCATTCCAGAGAAATATTGCTGTAGATCTTTGGTAATTCCTGGAATCCTATTAAGTGACCTGGGGTAGTTTAAAAACATGGCCCTGGAATTCTTTGACATTCCTCCCATCAAGAAGTGAGGTCCGAGCCGGGCGTGTTGGCGCACGCTTGTAATCCCAGTACTTTGAGAGGCGGAGACCGGAGGATCCGGGTTCGCGGCCAGCCTCAGCTCTCTCTTTCTCTCCCTGTCTCTCTCTCTCTCTCTCTACTTAGTGAGGCCCTCCGCAACTTCATGAGACCCGGTTTCAAAACAAAGTATAAAAAATAGGGCCGGGGGTTTAGCGTGGAGGTAGAATGCCCCTGGGTTCAATCCCCAGTACTGCAAAAAAAAAAAAAAAAAGAAGTGAGGTCTGCATTTCCTCCTTTGAATCTAGGTAGGACAATATTTACAAAGCATTTATTATATACCAGATATTGTTTCAAGTGAACACATTTGATTTTCAGAATGAGCCCATGTAGTAGGCATGAGTATTACTAACTTTATTTTACAGATGAGAAAACTGAGTCATTGAGAGATTAAGTATCTAGTTCATGGTCATATAAATTTTAACTATTGGATTCAGCACTTGACTGAAGGCAATCTGGCTTGAATCCATAAACTTTGACCCTCTGCTGCCTCTCAACTGTACATCATTTTAGTCCCAATTCTCTCTCTTCTCACTTCTCTCTCTCTCTCTTTCTCTCTCTCTCTCTCTCTCTCTCTCTCTCTCTCTCTCACACACACACACACACACACACACACACTCTAAAGTGCTCCACTGAAATGCATAAGAAGTAAAAAAAAAAGTAGTAAAAATAAACAATGTAGGATAATGTCATAGATGTAAGTGGCCACCAGAACTCATAAATAATGCCTGGAAATTAGATTCCATAAGATTATTTATCATCACCCTTATCTCTAGAACAGTATCTGTTATGAAACTTCGTCATATAGAATCCCAAAGCAACTCAAGCCTTCCCCTGATTTTTAAACACAGCACAACAACCTTCCTGATAAACCAACAGAGTTTCTCAAGAACCCGTGCAAAATAAAACTTCCCAGTAAATAACTAGAAATTGTGTGGCTAAGGAATAGGCAAGACCCAAAGTGCAGAGGTATCCTTTAAGTGTTACTCTACAACAAAACCATGCCATTGCCAATAAGCTTTTAAAGCCAGCTATATATTTACTTATTGATAGCACGTTTGGCAAGAAAGCATTAGAAGCAATTGGAGAAGCTCCCTTTCCAAATGGCACTGTGGCTGTCACTTAATAACAATGACATGAAGTGTGGGAGAGTAATTACCATCCTGTGTGGTGATTAAGAGCATGGACACCAGAGCCAGAGGACCGAAATCCACATCCCAACCCTGCCACCTGCTAGCAAGGTGACCTTGGGCAGGGTACGTAGTCTCTCTGTGCCTCAGTCTCCTCATGTGTAAGATGAGGATAATAATAGTACCTACCTTAGAGCTGCTAAGAGACTTCAGTAAGTCAGTGCTGTAAATGACTTAGGGCAGTGCCTGGCACAGGGTACCTGCTCTATAAATGTTTGTCAAATAAGTAAATAAAATGAGTGCTAACAGATATTTCATCCCGCGGTGGGACAAAAACCACTGATATATAGTGTACAGGTGCAGAATATTTATAATAATCTATGAGATGAGGGAGAAATATGTGAGGATTCGTTACGCTGACACAGAGTTGGGATTACAGAAGACAGTCTTTTGTTCGGTTAATAATTACTCTGTGAGCTATGGTATCAATGGGAAAAGTGAGTCCTTTTGAGTATTGATGGTCTGCTAGCTATGTGTGCAGCAAGAATAAAAGCGTAAAATAATTGTCCTTAAGTGTCAGTCCATATCCAACTTAATTCACAAAGAATAGTGGGTGGTAAACCAGGTGTGGCAGTGCACACCTGTAATCCCAGTACTTGGGAGGCTGAGACAGGAGGATCGCAGGTTCAAGGCTAGCTTCAGCAACTTAACAAGGCCCTCAGCAACTTAATGAGACCCTGTTTCAAAATTAAAAAATAGGGCTAGGGTGTAGTTAGGTACTGAGTTTAATCCCCGGTACCACACACATACACACAAAGAAAAAATAATGGGTGGCAAAAAATATGCCTCCCCCCAAATTTAATGAAATACTCAAGAAATAAAATTATAATCAACTCATGGCCCTGTATGTCTTTTCCATGGACTGTATGAGAAAGTAACTGTGAATACAGGCACTCTGATCCTTCACACTGAGCCCTGCTGGCTATGATATTGATTATCTATGGCCACAGTGACTCCTTGTAACAAAGAATCACAAAATCTTTGTGGCATGCCACAATCCATGTATCGTTCATGAAGCCAGAATCATTGGGGGACCGGCTTGGGAGCACTGTTGAATTTGCCTGGGCTCACCCCAGGCTAGGGCGTGGCTGGCGAGCAGCTGGGGCTACTGAGGCAGGTCGGCTCAGCTCTAGGCACCTCTCATTCTACAGCACACCATCCCCGGCAGGTTCTTACGGCAGAGAAAGAGGTGCAAAACAGCAAGCAGAAGCACACGGAAGCCCTCGAGGCCCGCGCTTGAATGCAGCACATGGCCACGTCCAACACATTCGGTTAGCCAATCATACCAAAAGCCTGCCCTTACTCCAGGTACGGGAAATAGATTCCACGTCTTCAGTGGCCCAAACCACAAAGCCACGTGGCAAAGGAAATAGCTACAAAGAGAGGCAGAGTCAAAAACCCATTTTGATGATTCAAAATGCACCCCCCAACACACATTTCTTTTCCTAGATATTCATTTTTTTAAATATACCTGAAATCGGTGAGCTGTGTTTACATGAACTGCTCATCAAGGGCTCAGTGGTTGCCAAAAGCTTGAAGATAATCTGATTCTATGATCAGCACTAAGGATATTGTGATTTTTAAGTTAAAACCGTAATTTCTTAATAAGACCAAACTGGAATGTAAATCTAGCTCTCAGGCTTTTCTGGTACTTGACCATTTTTTTTTTTTTTTTTACCATTTGTTGGAGGAGAAAAAATCAACCATGCATTGTTAGGTGCATTCTAAAACCACAAACACTACCACAACAGGACAGGAGGAAATGCCTGCCCCGGCCGTATGCAACCAGAGTAGATTAGGAAGTGGTTTACCTTCAACTCTTAGGCAGAAATATCAAATTTCCAGCTTTGAAATGGTATATGTTCTTCAGGTCAGAGCCTGGCCGAGTGCTGAAAGTAATTTTTTGGTGAAAAAGTTCTCCTTCACCCCTGGGTTTGTGTCTAAGCCTGAAAGCTGACAACCTCACGGAGCCATCAAAAACCCGCTGCCATTGCCAATAACTTAAAACTGGAATTCAGGGTTTCTAAATGACAAGAAATAAAAATAAAAGAAACTGACAAGATGAAGAAACAGACCTGTAGCTTAAGCTGCTCATTATGGAGCCAGATGACCAGAACACACCTTCAGGAAGGCGATTTAGGGGAAGATTACAGGAATTATCATTCCTGTCGTTTACATGAAAAAAAATCCAATTAGTTTAAACATGTTTTATTTATTATTTCAAAACTTATGATAACTCTAAAAAATACACCTAAGATTGGCTGGCTACACATGTGTTCTTTGCCAACATATGTCCTATAGATAATAAAAGTTGGAAAAATAAGTAATGATCTGTCTTATGGATTGAATGTGTGTATCCTCCCAAAATTCACATGATGAATCCCTAACCCTCAGGAGGTGGGGACTTTGGGAAATAATTAGGTTTAGATCAGGTCATGAAGTTAGGTCCCATGATGGGACTAGTGCACCTATAGGAAGAAGACCGACCTGAGCTTCTCTCTGTCACTCCACACCACCATATAAGGACCCAGCAAGAAGGTGGCCACCCGCAAGCTGGGGAGCCAGCCCTCACCGTGAACGACATCTGCTGCACTGGAATCTTGGACTTCCCGGCTCTCAGAACCAGGAGAAATAAATGGCCTTTTTTTTTTTTTTTGCAGTACTGGGGATTGAACCCAGGGGCATTCTACCTCTGAGCTATACCCCCAGCCCTATTTTTTATTCTTTATTTTGAAACAGGGTCTCACTAAGTTGCGGAGGGTCTCTCTAAGTAGTTGAGGCTGGCCATGAACCCGGATCCTCTGGTCTTAGCCTCCCAAGTACTGGGATGACAAGCATGCGCCACCACGCCCAGCAGGAGAAATAAATGTCCATTGTTTAAGCCGCCAGTTATAATATTTTGTTCTAGTCGCCAGAGAAGACTAAAGAAGTCAGGAAGTGTATGAAAAGAGCTTACGAAAACAGCTCTGTCCTGAGAGTCAACAGCATATGGATTCTGTAGAGGTCGGGCATTTGCAGCCATCTTTAACAATAGTTATTGTTGGGGAATGTTGTTTTCCTGTGCTGCCAAAGCAGTGTGGCAAGCCTTGCTGACCAATGAGAGCAAGCAGAATCTCGGTGGAGGAAAGCCGGGCGTGGTGGCGCATGCTTGTAATCCCAGTACATGGGAGGCTGAGACCGGAGGATCCAGGTTCGCGGCCAGCCTCAGCTACTTAGTGAGGCCCTCCGCAACTTCGTGAGACCCGGTTTCAAAATAAAGGATAAAAAAAATAGGGCCGGGGTGTAGCTTGGAGGTAGAATGCCCCTGGGTTCAATCCCCGGTACCGCAAAAAAAAAAAAAAAAAAGAATCTCGGTGGAGGAAATGATCCTAAAAGTGAATATGATTTAAATTAGCTCTTGCCCACTTACTCTTTGCAAGATGCTGGGTTACAAAATACAACAGAATGTTAGTTTTCTAGAATTGCTGTAACAAATTAGCACAAATCCGGTGCCTAAAAACCATAGATATGTATTTTTCCACAGTTCTGGAGCTCCAGGGGTCTGAAGTCAAGGTGAAGCAGGGCGTACCTCCTCCAAAGGCCCCAGGGCAGTCTTCCCTTGCCTTTTTCAGTTTGGGGAGGTTCCAGACACTCCTTGGCTTGAGGATGCCCAACTCCAGCCTCACCTCCATTGTCACCTGGGCTTACCCTCACTGTGACTTCTCTTCTCCTGTCTCTCCTAAGGATCCCTGTCATTGGATTCAGGACGCTCCTGGATAATCCAGGAAGATCTCAAGGTCCTTAAATCTGTCTGCAAAGACCCTTTTTCAAAATAAGGTCACATTCACAAATTCTAAGTGAACATATCTGGGGGGGGGCGCCATGCAACCCACTAAAAATAGTAAAGAACCCTATAAACTCAGAAGAGAATACAAATAATGGATGCTTGACATTCTTTTATTAAGGATATTAAAAATAAAATAGATTGTTGCTGGGCGCAGTGGTGCGTGCCTATAATCCTAGCAACTTGAGAGACTGAGGTAGGAGAATAGAAAGTTTGAAGCCAGTCTGGGCATACTTAGTGACACCCTGTCTCAAAATAAAAATAAGTAAATAAAATAAAAAGGGCTGGGGATGTGGCTCAATGGTAGAGTGCCCTTGGGTTCAATACCCACTACTGCAAAGCAAACAAATAAGTAAAAAATGTGGTGTGTGTGTGTGTGTGTGCATTCTATCTAAAAGCAGGGAAAACTGACAGGAAGGTCCTGTAAGACCATTCTCCACTTTATTATATGTTAAGCTTGGGACTAAACATTCTGATCTACCTGATAGATACCAAATAATTGGTTTTGGTTGTGTCTGGGATCATTAGTAATTAATATTCTCTTACAGTGCTTATAAAAAGGTGAGTGTTTTTTAAAACTTGGGTTGGGAAAGGAATAATCTGGGATGATAATGAGTGGGAAAAATTTTCTTTCTGCCTGCGAGCTACCCTTGTTGTAAATGACGACAAAATGATCTCACTTGTTCATTTGGCCTGGAGTTCTTTCTGGGTTTCTAGAGGCCGCCTACCTATTCAGAAAGTGGATTACTAGCATAAACAATGTGTACATATGAGATTATACCAACATCATCCTCAATGCTACATGTCAGGGGGGAGGCGGGGGGGGGACACCAAGAGCTGTGTGCATGTATGTTAACACCAAACTGACACTCATTGTGATGTGAGACTACAATGCACCAATAAGAACATATATAAAAAATAAATAAATAATAGAATTTAGCTGGGCGTGGTGGCGCACGCTTGTAATCCCAGTACTTTGGGAGGCGGAGACTGGAAAATCCGGGTTCGCGGCCAGCCTCAGTGATTGCTCTCTCTCTTTCTCTCTCTGTCTCTCTCTCCCCCCCCGTCTTTCTCTCTCTCTCTCTCTCTGTCTCTCTCTACTTAGTGAGGCCCTCCGCAACTTCATGAGACCCGGTTTCAAAATAAAGTATAAAAAAAAATAGGGCCAGGGGTGTAGCGCGGAGATAGAACGCCCCTGAGTTCAATCCCTGGTACTTCAAAATAAATAAATAAATAAATAAATAAATAATAGAATTTGAAGATAAAAGATAAAAAAAAAGAAAGTGGACAGACACTCTGGCCCCTCAGCCCTTTGTTTCTCTTGCTAAGAGAGTGAAATCTATCAAACCTCTTTGCTTTTCCTTCTTCGTTAGGAATCTCATGTAAGAGAATCAAGGAATATATCTGATTTTATTATCTCCACTCAATCTTTGGAAGCTATACCCGACTTTTAGAAGGTATCCTTCCAAATCAAGATCTTAGAGTCAGGGGTTCTTCCTTGGAGTCCAGACCCCTTCTCCTGAAATTCACTGTGAAGCTTGGTGTATGTATGCATTCTTCTGTGGACCAGTCCATTTTTTATCATGTTCCCCAAAATGTCCATTACCTCAACCTACAACCTTCTCTCTTTCAATCTACTCCAGTCTCAGCCTCCTCTACGCTGTTCCTTGAAGCTTACATATTTTTCTCAGTCAAGTGGAATCTTCCAACAGAACATGAGATAAATCAAATCACTGACTTTGCCTTTCTGATTCAGAACCCCTGTTCTGTACATTCAGAAGGGGCACAGACCCAGGCCACTCTCAGAGCAAAAGAGACTTCTGTTCATCTCCAAGGTTAATTGGGCTAGAAATCAAATGTTAAGTCCACCCTCCTGGACACAGATTATGGCTGGCCCTCTGTGCCTGAGTTTGCTGGGAGGGAACTTGATGGACAGTCAAGCAAACTAGCATGCAAGCACATGCACGAGGAAAAGAGTAATCTCCCGGGGCGTGGTGGTGCATGCTTGTAATCCCAGTACTTGGGTTCACGGCCAGCCTCAGCTACTTAGTGAGGCCCTCCGCAACTTAGTGAGACCCTGTTTCAAAATAAAGAATAAAAAATAGGGCTGGGGGTGGAGCTTGGAGGTAGAATGCCCTTGGGTTCAATCCCCAGTACTGCAAAAAAAAAAAAAAGAGCAATCTCATCTCAAATATATCCTAATAAACCACAGGGCTCAATTTTAATAATCTTTCTGCTAGTTAGTTCTGTTTTTAAGCTAAAGCATCTGCACTGAGAGCTTGTTGACTGCTTACCACCCAAGGCGAACATTAGAACCATACAGTTTGCTCTGGAAAAATGACCAACATGGGGTTGGGGACATAGCCCAGTGCTAGAGCGCTTGCCCAGCATGCCCAAGGTCCAAGGCTCTATCCCTAGCACTGGGGAAAAAAAAATAAAAGATCAACATGGGACTGGAAAGACAGAATCCAAGGGCAGATCAAGTTATCATAGAAATGTTTTATTAATCAAATATATTTACATTTCTTGGTCAGTAATGTCTAAATATGTGCCTGTTTTTCATTTAAATACAATGTAATCCTGGTAGATTCTATCACAAGAATACAGCTGCATGCATGATCTCATTGGTCTTTTGCAGCTTTTTCTTTTTAAGATGGGAGTTCAATGAAGTTTAAAAAGGTAAGCAAATTGTTTACCATTGTAACTGCAGGCCAGTCATTCTTGTCTTATCAGTGGTCCTTGCAGCCAACCAACTGCCCACACACTTCTCACCACCCACAGGGACTTTCTCCTCATTCCCTTAACTGACTATTTTAAACTTTCCAAACTTCAGAGCTGAAATTGAGCACTCACTCTCACTATTTTATTTGGTGAGAAGTTGGAGAGAGACATGTTCCTATTTCAGTGAGGAACATGTACAGTAAACTTTAAATCACACTAAGGAACCTCATGCAATGCCCAGATAGTACCTAACGATCACACTTCTATCGCATCCTTCAGAGCCTGGTATCTTCCTCTTGATAGAACACAATTCATTAACTTGGGAATATTAGTTTTCCAAACTAATTTTGCTGATCCTAGCCAAAGTTTTCCTTCACACCTTAGTCACCACCTTGACTTTGGCATTTTGAACCACAGGAAGCCTCTTTCATAAAGTGCTTGATGCTTCCAAGAAGAATTTGCCTCTGTTTTTGCTATTTCATCCTCTCTGTGTTGGGATAAATCTGGGAATGTGTGCTAGAGACAGCAAGACTACCAGGCTGATTTTGTTAGCATTAAACAATGCTCAAGAGTGGATCAACAGGGACTGGGAGCTGGTGGACATTGGGTCTGGAATGGCTGCTCTTCCCAACACGTGGAAATCACCTGCTGTGGCAGGGTTGTTTTTTTTTTTAACACCAAAGAATTCTGCTGTAGAAATGTATCTCGAACTTAAGTTTATATCAAAATTGTTGGCCAGGAGCGATGTGCCAAGCTTTGGGGGAGAAAAAGCAAAAACAGGGATGTTTTGCAAGACAGGAAACAGGAACTGCCAAGTAGGAGCCTACCATGTTCAACTGACATGGAAAACACATTCATCGCTTTAACAAATGTGCCTGTTAGAATCAAAATCCGGAGGAAGGTACCATGTACTGTGATTTCAATACCACAATAAAGAACTGCCTGGCGATGAAGCCAGTTCATGGGAGAAATACTGGAAACTTACTTTTTGAACAAACCTCACAAACATCTAGATTATGCCCAAGGACTTGAACTGGTTCCCTGAGTGAGTAACTCATGCATGTAACTACAGTATTTGTGCCTTTGACGAACAAAACCTATAATAACTTCAGTCCTTCTACCTCGCAGCTTTAAACTAACAGTATAACCGCATAAGCCCATATTCTTAATGGACACAACTGCATAATTACTCCACTGATGGCTGGAAAGTAACTCAGCATTCAGACAGAACAAAGAAAGAACATCGGTTTTAACTTGGCCCCATCGGATGTGTTTTCGCTTGTTGATAGTGTTCAAGCCACTTTTGCTCTTTTGGCCGTTCTCCAACAGAACTGCCCTTCCTGCCTGTACCCATTTGCCCTAGTGGGTTTCACACACTTGAGAGGGTTACTTTTTACCATAAAATTTTAGTTGCATGTTTAGAAAAACCAAAAGTACCTGCCAGGTATGAGGTATTTGGAAGACTGCTACCTGGCAACACAGAATCGGAGGTTACAAAATCAGCAACTACAATGGTGCAGAGTTCCAGAGTATTCTAGCATTTTTTCACCAACATATTTTATAAATAAATTTTACTCATATTTGTTAGCTTTAAAACATTCTTGGTCTCAAAAAGAAGCTTTGCACGGGGAAGTATTTTCTGTTTTTGAAAATTATATGGTTGCAAGGGAAAGGAGAGAAGCTGCTGAGATAATATTGTTAAGTATAGATGAGAAAGGGATAATGCTAGTACTTTTGTTATAAAGTAACTGCGGATTAAGTTAGATAATCCTCATGAAGCAGTTAGAACCGTGCCCAACAGTAATTGCACAGTGTAAATTATGATCCTTATTATCATCTCCATCAACATCTGAAGGAATAAGCTCAGAGTTTCCTTATTTTTCCATTAAAATGTACTCAACAGATTATTTTCTAAGTACAATGGTTTCATCTTCAGTGTAGAGAGAAAACAATGCACTAGTTCTATGTCTTTGCCCTGTTTTCTAACATATTTTAGGGTTTTGTCATTTTACATGTTGGTCTGATGAACCATCTGACATCATGACTTAAAAGAAATTGAATAAAAAATTAAATATTATACATAACCCCAATCACAGGCTAAGCATCTATGGCAAAACTTCTAGAAATAAAGCAATATTCTTTTCAGTTGGCTGTCTCTGATCAGTTTTACCTGACAGCTCATCTTTGGGTCTGTAGAATGTAAATTGGAGGAGGGCTGGAATATGAGCCTCTTCCCAGGACTCTCTGTTGTTATTTTGTGGTAGTTCAGATAGACACTAATGGTGAGTAAACCTTGGACTCTTGAGTGGGTAAGTACCCAAACATCTAGTCACTACCTGAAATGTCTCCAAAGCTCTCCACCTCAAAAGGGTCCTGACAAAGGAATGGCATTTCTGGAACCTACTGTGAGCACTTAAAGAAGTATATTTCTTAGTGGTTTTTCCAGGATTTAATGTCAGAAATTGGTGAAGGTTGTGAGAAATAACATTAAATTTGCATCAAAGAATTTATTTGTTATTCCTGGCTGGGTTTTCTGTAGGCAGGTCTGGCGTTAGTAGGAGAACAACAGATTTGCTCCTGAACGCAGGCTGCTGGGTGTGCTCAGAGTAGCACACTGGTCCACATTGGTCTGAGATGTCCCCACTTGGTGACATATGCCATTTTCCCCACTTCATACAACTCAGTAGATACTTGCATTTGATTTTTAAAATTAGTGCAAATCAAATATAGTAATAATGTGATTTCTACTTTGAAGAGCAACTGAATAGTAGTTTCCTACATGAACAATCCCAATAACCAATTGCTAGCAATTAGTTTTGCACTGATGTGTCAGACACTTGGGGCCTTGGAGAGAGATGCTGCTGATGATCCTCCAATTTTAATGCTGCAGGAGTTTGACAGTGAGATTTAAATGCTAAACTCAATCAAACAACTTCTCTCTCTCTCTCTCTCTCTCTATATATATATATATATATATATATATTTTTTTTTTTTTTTTTGGTATGTGGTACTGGGGACTGAACCCAGAGGCATTCTACCTACAAGCTACACCCCCAACCTTTTTTATTTTGAAACAGGGTCTCACTAGGTTGTTAAGAGTCTCACTATGTTGCTGAGGCTAGTCTAGAACCTGTGATCCTCCTGTCTCAGTCTCCCAAGTACTGGGATTATAGATGTGAGCCACCATGCCCGGCTAACAACTGCTATATTTGAGCCACTGTTGAATGTCTACTCTGATAGTACTCTCTGAAGCAACCGAGCACACTGTAAATTCTGAAGAAGACCACTTGGGAGTCCCTACCTCTGGGAGCACCACGACCACATGGGACAGGAGCAGCATTGCCAAGGCTTGTCACTAACAAGGGTCCCCAGAATTCCTTCCCTGAGCAGCTCCATCCCTGTTGACATCTGTTGCCTTGACACTGAAAAGGGTTATAAAAAAACAAAGACACTGGCCCTAATCCTGGTGTGGTGTCTCGATATTGTTGCTAAGAACCAATAGCCTGGTGGGTTAACCAAAGACAACCAAGTTGTGCATTTGAATTTGTTTTGAAATACACTGCTCTCTGGTCCCCAGCTGAGTTTATATCTCTCTGATTCTCTTAGTTGCAGCAATCTCTTAACCACACTGAGACAATGGTCCAAGGGACTAAAATACTTCTGCTACTATCTGGTCACTTAGGAGAATATTATTTTCTAACCAGTAGTTACTCAAATAATGTTGATTATGACAAACACTTCCAGTGGGGTCTTGATATGAGAGTACAATACATAATTGTTGAATAAATTAATGAAACAGTGAGCTGATCAATTGATGAAAAAGTTGATGAACTGGTAAATGTTTATAAATATTTGTGTATCTGGCCTAGAGTGAAGTTTTCCCAAGGTACAGCCCAATAAACTACAACCCCTCAGGACAGAAGTAGTATCATAATCTTCTTTTGTTATGCATAGTTTCTAGAGAAGGCTACACTAAAAAGGACATTCAATACAAACTTACTAATTGAACCAAATTATATAAATCATACAAGATTCAGCTTCACAGATTTACCCACACAATAACTTTGTAAAAACATAGCTCCCCTTGAAAAAGTAAATTTTAGAAATAAAGACAAAACCAAAACGAAATGCTTCTCTGAAAAAAAAAGTTAATGAGCATTTTTGGGGGAAAGTATTCAACTTTCTTTTGGGTTATTGAGATTTTTCTAGAAGTGTAACTGTCTGCAGCCCCACCGCCACCCTCTTACACTATGGTTTTTATTTGACATTAGCCTTTGGCTTAGACTCTTAGCTGAACAAATGAATATATGCTAGAATGTAGTCTTATTCTGGAATAAAAATACGTAATTCTTTTGTCCCCACTGACTGAAAGGGTAAAGAAGATTGTGTCAAGAGCCAAACCCTGATTCAGTTTTAACAGTCCACCTTGCTTAGCTTAGATATCCTCGTTCCTCGGCGATTCTGAGCTTTTATTATTTTATGCCATTATTAGATAGGAATGTACTAATTAGGGAAAATGGCAAATCTTTATGACTGCAGTTTCTACCGCCCATTTGCTGCGTCCCAAGCGATGATGGGTCCATTTTAAATAGAAAAGTTTAAAAGCCTTTCTATTGTTGGGAGGTCTCAAGGAAAAAACCCCCTTCCCAGCACACACTGGGCTCCAGTTCCTGTGCTGGGGCTCCAAGTCACTTAACAGGGACAGGCCTGTCCTATGGACAATGGCCGGGGCTGATGCAAGCTGGCAGTGGCTCAGAAATATGAAAATTACATTGTCGCCAACAGCATGGAATATCAGAATACCCGAATTTTCTATTTGTTAAGAAAATATTTTCTGGCCAAATTTGTTGGAATATATGTGAAAAAATCTTTCTTAATAACAGAAGAAAAATAGGCTTGAATGGAACCGAACACTAGAAGAGGCTTTTGGTAGAGGTTACTGCGACATTCAGTGGGAGTTTGGGGCCAGCTAGCAAAGCCACGGGGGGCAGAGGTCACTGTTCTGAGAACTCTTCCCTCGGCAGCTATCAAGGGAGGAGTGAGGGCTTCTCCTTCTTGTACCTGCAGCCCACGAGACCTGGGTGGGCGGCCTTGTGTTCAACTAGAAAATGAAGCAAATGGCTAAGCTAGTTTTTCTCATGAAAAAAAAAATAGACACATACAGCTGAGTCCCTTATTATCAGTTTCAGAAAGTTCAACCAACTGTTTTAACCTTCATACACGGAACAATTTTCTCATCTGTGCAGCTGATCTGTCATTTTCTTGCAGGTTTCAGGTTAATATGGCTACATATTACCTTCCTGGTGACACAGGTTGTTGGCAAATGCTTCTGTCACTTAGAGCAGGGAACTGTAAAATCAGAACACATCCCTACCTGAGAACACTTTCAATCCGCAACAGTGACACAGTAGCCTGGATTGCTTACCACTCCAGGACAAAGAACCAACAAGAAGTGGGGGGAAATTCCAGGTGAATGACTTGGGATTGGGCAACTGGAGGCCAGAATTAGCCAGTTTCTCTCTGTGGCCCCCAATCTTGATGATTCTAACTACAAACACAGTGAATAAGGCCCTATTTTATCCTGTGTTAAATGTGACAGTCGGGTGCAAAGGGATAGAGAAGCAAAATTAAAAGAGGAGATTTTCAGAAAATCAAATACATAGTGACAGAGAAAACTGAACCACACAGTGTCCTTGCCTTTCAGTAGTGATTTCTGTATGTGTCTCATCTCTTTCTCTCTTTTTTTTTTTCTTTTTCTTTTTTGTAGTGCTGTGGATTGAACCCAGGGGGATTCTGCCTCTGAGCTACACACACACCCAGCCCTTTTTATTTTTTATTTTGAAACAGGGTCTTGCTAAGTTGCTGAGGCTGGCCTGGAACCTGCGATCCTCCTGTCTCAACCTTCCAAGTACTGGGATTACAGGCATGCGCCATCACACCCAGCTATTTTATTTTATTTTATTGAAGGAAAACAAGAGAGGACTCAAAGACAAGGAGTTCCTTTAAAACACTGTACCCTGCTAACAGGTGACCAAGAAATCTGCAAACAGAAATTGTTTTTACTGAAAGTCTGAATAACTGTTTTGAGTGTCTCTTGGCTGGTCATGGATCAGCCTCTGAACTGCTGCTGGGAGCTACTGGACCAAGAGCTACTCAAGCCATCGCTTCTTCCTGCTGCGGGCTCATTTCATAGAATGTGATCCAATTGTATTGGTTCGCCATTGTGGAGCCACCGGAAGGCTAGTGAAGCTGAACTCACTTTCCAGCCACTCAATCAAAGAACAGCGCAATTGCATACGTAATGTTCCCTCTCTTGATTAATCCACCGAGAGGAAAGCTAATTCCTACTGATACAATTAGCTGCTCCTGGATCATAGGGTCGAACCTCAACCTTCCCAGTGGCTCTTCCTGTCCATGTTTCCTTGCCTGGTCTGTTTTTACCTATTCCTGCAGCAATGCTCCTGCCACACGGAGGAGTCAAGGGGCCTCCCGGCTCCACCTGCACAGGGGAGGAAGCTGAAAACCGCTAGGCTGAGATGAGTTGGTAAGGCGGCTAGGGACTGCATTGCTCACATGTTCAACACTTGCACAGACAGAACAAAAAATGACTTGAAGTCTAATACCCCGTATTCAGCCTCAGACCGAAGAACTTTATTTCCATTTTCTTTCTTTTTTTTTAAGCTAAAATGTTATTGAAAACAAAATTGTCTCCACTAGCTGCTTCGGAACAATATACTGCATTATGAAGCCCCGTACATTTGAAACGTTTTGGAAATCCTGACAGGACAAAGGAAGTCCCCCACTTTTTCCTTTGAATTTTGACACTGACATCATTTTCTTCCTCTCCAGGCGTTCCTGCATCAAGGCCAGGCTGTTGGATGGAAGGAGCCACGTGAAAGTGCACGAGAACTGAGAATACAGAAACGGGCCGGCTCTGGGGCTGCAGGTAGCACTGCATCTGCTTCCACGGTCCCGGTGGGACAGCCTGCATCGGGCCAGGCCGAGCCGAAACTGCAGGAAGAGACGTTGTACGGTGGGTCCCCTTGAAACATGCTATGAAAAAAAGGTGCAACGAGAACCAGGTCCCTGTGTATTTGTAGTCACAAGTGCGGGCAGAAGAACCCATCCGATTCCTCCCTTTGGTATTAAATAACAGTTTTTAAAAAAAGCTTTTTAGAAACAAAGCAAATGCATGGTGGGACTGGAAACATTAGCCATCCCAGGTTAGCTGTCCATTGAAATCAGTCTTATCCCTAGTCATAAATAAATAATCTCTTTCCCGGTCTGACTTCCACGCCAGGATCAATATCTCTTAACATCTTACTTATTTTATTACTGCTTTTGGTTTTCTGGGACTGATTGAAAGTTGTTCAGAGGAAATCTTTGGTTTTGCTTAAGTGTCCGTGACATTTAATCATGACTTTCCTTGCAGTTTAATTCCAACCAGTCAATCAGTTAATCCACTTCGATTGATTCTGGGCTCTCGGTTATCGGCTTGCACTCATTGGGCATCCTCTGGTGTCGGCTCAGCTGGGTGGCCTGCGTGAAGCTCCGCTCACACCTCTCGCACCTGGTGGAGGCAAGAGAGAAAATTGAGACTGGGGAGCGGGGCCACAGGGTGATGGGCTTCTTCTCATCCTGCCTAATCAGAACGGACACTCCAAAGTGGCTTTGGATTTTACCGGCTCAAGAGGTTTAATTGGTGGCTCCTTCCAAGGCCTGGGTGCCTGGGATGGGACAAAGCCCGTCTGATGCAGAACAGAGGAATCTGTCAATAGGCAGGGGGAAGGTGATTTCTCCAGAGAGCCCTGTCCTGCTGCAGCTCTGATCACTGTCAGTTCAAATAGATAAAGAACAAAAAGAGATTTTTAGGAGTGAGCCATCAAAGAAGCAGCTTGTCTGCAGTTTTCTGCTCCGTAACCCCAAAGAGAAATTGATGACAAATAGAATTTCACCTGCTGCTAACTTAAAGCCCAGAATTCTTCTCCCCTCAACAACAACGGCCCGAGAGCGATCATCTCAGGATTTGGAACCTGGTGGAAGCAATACCTTAGTTTGCAGGGGTGGGGTGATGCTTTTTATTGTTTTCAAAAGCTAGTTACAGTGCCACAACCCACCCAAATTTAGGGTTCGAACAAAGGTGGAGTTTGTGGTGGGAATTCAGAAAAAGTGGGACTCAGTGGATATTTATGTGTTTAAGAGGTTCACCCTTACACAAAGTACAGTAGAAACAGTATATATGTGGGCCATAATTAAGGGCTAGCATATCTAAGAAGAGAAAACTAATATGTCCTCTCCTTAACTTAGAAAGAAAAAGATTTTAATCTAGAGGCGCTGAGCTCATTCCTATCTCCCACACAAGCCTCACTAATTGATGGCTACTCAATCTATAAAACACACACACACACACACAGAGCAGGGGGAGTTCCAGTTTTTCTGTGGTGGTGGCAGTTCCTTGCTGATTGTCTGTGACTATGTGTACACCCCCCCCAAACACACACACACACACACACACACACACAAACTATGGCAGCACATGGGCACAGGGATGTTCCCATCCCCCTCTTACACATCCATCTTACACACGTGGAACACTGGCCCAGCACCTTTCAGGGCCCAGCAACCACCTCACCCATCCCTTTCACGTCCTTTCCTCAAACCTTGGGGGGAAAAGATATTCACAGGGCGCCACAGACAACGATCTTCCTTTAAACATCACAGTCTCTAGTCCTCATGTCCCTACACTATTAGGGCTACACAGCCAAAGCGACCATGAGAAAGTCCCCACTGCCTTATCCCATGCCCCATGACTTCCTCTTTCTTCTCACTGCTAAGTCATAGAAAATGCCCTGCCATAAAAATAAAACCTGTAGAAATAGAGCATACCCGCTCAGCCTGGGGTTTCTCCCGTGCCTGTGAATGTCGGGAGGCTGGGGCTTGACTACACCCTAGATTTTCTGGGCTCCTGTGCCAGCTAAGCATGTCAGGGTGAAGAAGTTGTGCTTCTTTGATTGTCTTTTGGGGAATATTTTTAGCAGCCTGTTCCACTGTTAAAAACTGCACTGTGATCTTGACAAATGTATAATGTCAGCTTTAATGTATCAGACCTATCAGCTCAATGAAAATAACTCAGAAGTATTGATCAGCTAATGATTTTTGGTGTATTCATTAACGTCCACGGGCAGCTCATCCCCTCTCCAGAGCTCCTGAGCGCTGATGACATGTTAGCGAACTGCTGATTGTTTATTAGAAAACTGATTAGTTACTGGATTAGTGTGTCAAAATATACTACCTTTCACCACTTGACAAAGTTTCAAATTATTATATTCCTTTTTTTTAATTTTGAAGCTCTGGAATCAATTTCAAAGAGAGCAGAATAGTTTGAACAATAGTGAGGAAGGACAGTTTACCTGGCTCAGGATTTTGCCCTTCTAATCTTGTGTGTTAGAATATGAAGAATTCCCAAGTGGGAAGCTTAGTGCTTCTAATAAGGCAATGTGACATTTAAATATCCATATTGGTTTGGAGACATTAAGAGGAGAGTTATGTGTTCCTCAAGTTATGTCTCACAGATACTTACATGCATGGAGCAATTTGTTGTAATAGTCAGGAAATTTTTATGATCTATAGGGTGGATGAGAAAAGCATTCCAGAAAAATCATCTCTAGGACCATCTTCTTACAAATTATGAGAAAAAATACATGCAGATGTGTTGAATTGCCTGAATCTACATCCTTTCCCCAGGGACTTCCCTTTCTTATGGAAAATGGGCTACTAGAAATAATATCTAAGTGGTTTAGGAATTATAAGAATAAAATTTGTATAGTGGAGGAAGTAAAGACAGATATAAAAATACTTTTTTTTGGCGGTACCGGGGATTGAACCTAGGGGCATTCTATCTCCAGGCTACACCCCCAGCCCTATTTTTTATTCTTTATTTTGAAACAGGGTCTCACTAAGTTGCAGAGGGCCTCACTAAGTAGCTGAGGCTGGCCGCGAACCTATGATTCTCCTGTCTCAGCCTCCCAAGTACTGGGATTACAAGCGTGTGCCACCATGCCCAGCTTAGTCTTTATTTTGAAACAGGGTTTCACTAAATTGCGGAGGGCCTCACTAAGTAGCTGAGGCTGTCTGTGAACCTGTAACCCTCCGGTCTCAGCCTCCTAAGTACTGGGATTACAAGCATGTGCCACCACGCCTGGCTACAACTACCTTTTTAAAAATAAAAGAAAGCCGGGAGTGGTGGCACATGTTTATAATCCCAGTACTTGGGAGGCTAAGACAGGAGGATTGCAGGTTCACAGCCTCCCTCAGCTACTTAGTGAGGCTCTCCGCAACTTAGTGAGACCCTGTTTCAAAATAAAGAATAAAATATAGGACTGGAGATGTAGCTCAGAGGTAGACTGCCCCTGGGTTCAATCCCCAGTACCACACAAAAAATAAAACAAAATAGAATAAGTCCTCAGTTTTGTGTTCATCATCTTAAATCTTAGAGAAATCTCCTTCATGAAACATTTTCACAACTTCGTGAAACTCATCAGAAAGCCTGGCTCATTTCACGTACCCTGGTGCTGAGAGGTCAGAGCTGGACTCTAGCTGAGTTGGCATTTAATTAACCCTGAGTTACAGTCTCAGGCAAGTGACAGGGCATGAGTATCTCTAAACCTGGACTTCATGGTGTGTATCCAAATAAGAAAGAAAGAAAGATGCAGAGGATGTGAGTCAGGAAGAAAGACACACTCTTGCACACGGGGTCTTCTTCACCGTGCCAGCCCTTAGCCGAGGTGCTAATGTCACAGCCTTGTAGCGACCACTGTGGGAACACACGGGTGGAAAGTCTGCCAAATATCTCAGCAAAGAGGAAGTCTCCAACTTTTTACTGGCATGAGAGTCTTAATTAGACTTGATTTCCCTTTTTGGTGTGAGATCCTCCTCTACTCCTTGATGGTTGATTGGATTGTATGTGCTGGGCATTCAACGAATGATGTACAGTTCTGTTACACAGAAAACTCGCAAGAAGTTTTCTGCACACGTGCCACTCGTCACAAAATACCTCTTGAGTTGGGCCACAGGGCTTCATACATGCATATTTACTGATTTGTTCTTTGGATTTGCTTTGATTTTGTCTAGATCGTGTGCAAATACTGGATGTCCTTTGGAATTTCCTGTGATTTCTTTATACTGAGCCAAACTGCTTTCCTTGAGGCAAAAACATAGCGGTGACAATTTCCTTTTGCTTCTCACAAGGGCGAAGAACCCCTTCTAGGGAAAGTCCTTGGCTGCTCGTGCAGCTTCCCGGACTCAGAAGCCAGGCATCAGGCAGATCACACGGATCCTCCCCGGCAGAGCAGAGCCCCCTATCTGAAGTCTTGAGACACTATGTTTAGTAACAGAAGAGGAGAAGGGTTCTCATCATAAAGAATAGTTTTAGACTTCCAACTCTCCCCCCTTCTTTCTTTCCTTCGTGCAACAATGTGCATGGCTATTGTTGTTAAATGAAGTGATTGAAGTCTTGCTTTTTCTTCTGGTTCTTCATGATTTCCAGTCTCCCAAAACAAACTGAAAGACCTTCAATATGACCTTTGATGTTTTAGTTTTCCTATGTTGCTCCTTTATCTCAGGACTTCTAAGTCTACAGCCTAGGTTAGCTGTCATCGGGCCCCTGATCTAACGTGGGAGATAGATTCTTTCGGTGGGATTTCAGCTTATCGGGTTGTGAGGAGAAGCCTGGAACGAATTCTGACCTCTTCGTGCCAAATCTTCTCCAGTCTTCTCTGGATGCCAACGATCTCAATCTGCCTCCAAACCCCACTGCTCAGCAGATTTCGGAACTTGGAAAGGGCTCACCCTGATGTGGCAGGCTCGGTCTTGGCTCTCCCCGGAGACCTCAGCAAAGGCCCCCTGAGCCCTGGGTGGGTGGTACAATTCGAGGACTGAGCCCTTTGGGCCATCTATTTGGAAGCTGCCCCAGGCAGAGGGTTTAGGGTTGTGCATCTTTACAAGATTCGTCTCCTTCTCAGCAATGTTGTTTAAGCCAATACCCATTAGTTGAAGTAATAAAATTAACTGTTGTGACGAAACCCTTTTTATTGACTAGTATGCAACAAAACTCTTTTTTGAATGTTTGTTTTATAAGATTGTAAAAGGATATCTTCATAACATTTACAAATGTCCGTGGGTTGGATATCCATGGGCTACGGTTGGAAGATTCCCAAAACTCCCTTGAGACAGTTCAATCCTGAAAGACCTGGTTGTATACACTAAAGGATTTAACTTTCCATTTCCCAGAAGATGTTTAAATCTTGCACTTTCAAAATAAGCATATACTCAGCTTTCCCCTGCAAATATATATTTGATAAATTGAAAAACCGAAAAAATTACAGCATGTGGCTATCTTGATATGGATAGGAGTAGAAAGAACTAAGACATACACATAGAATCTAATCCAACAATCCTAGCTGTTTCCTTATTTTTTGTTTGTTTTTCCCAGATGAAATCAGGTATGGTCATCAAAAACTACTGTTGGAAAGAGGAAAAATTGGAATTACTAAAGCCCTTTAAAATATTAATCTAATGAATTGAAATTAAGTTAAGATGGCAATTCTATTGGAAACATGACAAAAACAGGATGTTAAGGAAAAAGATTGAATGGAGTCAACAAGGTTACATATAAGTAACACCTTAACATTAATAGAAATCTATTTCCCATTTTGACCCTGGAACCTCTTCAATTAATTACTAAAATCTATTTACACAGCAACAAGATAAAAATCAATCTGATTCCTGGCACGGTATCTGTCTGGCTGCCCTCTCTAATATGAGGGACCAGGAGGATGCTCTGTCCTCCCACACCTCTGTTTTTGAGCAGCTCTCTTGCTCAAAGGCCATTTTCTCCTTCCACTTCCAGAGCAGTGCTGAATCCAGAACCTGGGTAGCCCCTGGGGTAAGGCCTGAGGGTGATGACAAAGTCTACCAGGCAGGACCCAAACAGGAGTGACGGGGAATTCCTAAGACTGGAGCAAGCACTCTAGTGCCTCAGGGTGATTAAAGAAAGGGGCTCCATTTGGCATATTAGCAGGCATACTGCAGGACCAATTTGAGACCTCATCCAGCCCACTTTACCAGATGCTTCTATGCAGTGAACTATCTGTGCCTATGTACACAGACATAAATTATCACCACTGTTTTATTACTAATATCGAGTTGGTGAATAATAGTTAAGAAGGATGCTCACCTCTTGGGGAGGTGAGCAAAGATGACAACCTTTTATGAGCTCCCTCCTTCGTTGGCAGCCCGCTGAGGCAGGCAGGACCTAGACCAGCAGGCTCTGCTACCCGAGCTACACCTGTCCTCAGGCTGAGCATGACAATGTGTCCCAACAGCAGATCTAGAGGGAAAAATCATGGGTCATGAGACCCTGGGAGGAATTCTTGGCTGGCACTGAGCAAGGGGGTTAGTCTCCTACTGCCTGGACCATTTTCACTCTTGCTTGATCTTGTCCTATAGATGTTAAATAAGGCTGTTTATACCCTTTTAATTTTCTTTCTCCAACAGGAGAAGCCATTATGGCAAATGAATAAAGAGATATGTAAGAGGGAAAACAGTTCATCACACAGACAGTTAAAACTGCTCTGAGGGGCAGGGCGTGGTGGCGCAGTTTGTAATCCCAGTACTTTGGGAGGCGGAGACCAGAGGATCTGGGTCCGTGGCCAGCCTCAGCGCTCGCTCTCTCTCTCTCTCTCTCTCTCTCTCTCTCTCTCTCTCTACCTAGTGAGGCCCTCCACAACTTCGTGAGACCCGGTTTCAAAATAAAGTATAAAAAAAATAGGGCTGGGGGTGTAGCGCAGAGGTAGAACACCCCTGGGTTCAATCCCCAGTACCGAAAAAAAAAAAGAGAGAGAGAAAAAACTGCTCTGAGACCATCAGCCAGTTATGCGTGCTGGTTCACCCTCCCACTCTTTTCCACGTGTATATGTGTGTGTGTTGTGTGTGTGTGTG